>VWZZ01003796.1:238929-307289 GCA_013399095.1 Psophia crepitans | reverse complement strand
CGCCCTCCCGGGTAGGTCCCGCGTCGCCCGGGCGCTATCGTGCTCCGACCTGCCGACGCAGCCCCCCCGGCTGCGTGTGCGGGGCCGGGTCGGGCTGGCAGCCAGCGGCCTTGCAGGGCGCGGAGGGCGGCGGCCTGCGCGTCCCGTCCGTCTCCCCATAGGTGCGCTGCCGCCTCGTCGGGAGAGAGAGGGGGAAGCATCCTTCCCCGAGGACAGAGAGCGCTCAGTCCTTGATAAAGCAGATCTGTCCGACTTCCCGCTCCATCCAGGCCACAAGGTGCAAGGCAAAAATAGAGGGGTACGATGTGTATGGGAAGCAGAAACCTCCAGGCGCTTGGTACTTCTGAATGTCGTTTACTAAAAAGCTGAAGGATTTCTCTTTCTCCCTCTTTTCCCCCCCTGCTTTCCCCTGCTGTGTCGGTGGAGTCTGTTGTGGGTTGCTGTGACAACAGCAGGAGGCTGCTCTGGGGTCTTGCAGCACACAGATTATCAGGTGTCTGTGTCGGGACCTGTCCAGGGGCCATAGAAAGGGGCTGTAGAGATGAGCAATAGTAGACTTTGATTTGGTAAGTCAATCTTTAGTTGGCATTGTGGCATCCAACATCTAGAGCAAAGAGAAAGCAGCCACTGGACAGACTCAGGCAGACTGGTCGGAGAGCTCTGAGTTGCCTTCTATTGGTCAAGGCTTCCGAAGGCAGCAATATACCTGTTTAAAAAATGATAATGATAAAAGAAAGCCCTTGAAGCTCTGCATATGGTCACAGCAAGAGCAAGGAAGCGATGCCAGAATATTCTCAATGACTTTGTTCATCCTCAGTTTGTGTACTATTTCAGGACACGCAGCTGACTCAAAGCCAAATGTTCAGCTTGAGCTGTAATAGAAGCTGAGGTGGAAATTACTTTGTTCATTGTGCTCGAGGGGAGTTCTTAAGCTACCGGTCTTTCTTTCTAGGCAAAAATAAAGTATATGAGGAGAAAAACACTGTTGTTAGGACTAAAGAGTTGCCATATGACTGTTTAGTGTAAGTAGCAATTGAATGGCACATATCCACGTACCGGCTGTATTTCAGGACTGAGAATCACAGTACATGGAAACAAAACAGTTTAATTTATTTTCAATATTTTTCTGAGGTCCTCTGGCATTAGGTTATGCTTTGCTTTTATATGCACATAGGATTTGTGCACCTGATTCTAGGTATACAATGTATGTATATACTACTAACAGGGAAAAAAAAACTGGGTGAGTTCAGTATTTGTACTGGGATTCTTTATCTAAGTGACATAATACTTAAGGAGCGTAAGATCTGGGGCAGGCTCAGATGCGTAGAAGTATTTTTATCCAAGGAGAAATAAACATCAATTTTAGCTCTGGGGAGCTTTCTAAAACTCCTGCCCTTTTAAAACTCCAAGCTTCACAAATACTGTAGAGCATTAGGCTGAGAGGAAGAGCTGATCACTTGATCAGTAAATCCCAATGTTTGATTCTTTGCTAATACATTTTGTTTGCTGGAAAAAATGCTTAAGTTCTGCATCCAGATGTTGCCTTGTGCTGAAGGCAATGAAAGGACAGAGAAGCCTTGAATTTGGAGGAGCAAAGGAGCAACAGGTGTTTGATACGCACCTCCCTCGCTCCCGTCTATTCTGCCAGGAGAGTGTGTACGTGTTGTAGAAGGAAGTGTGTACTTGAGAGGGGAGGGAAGGGAAAGGCTGTGCAGTCCTTGCTGCATACAGCAGACTGGCAGAGCAGTTCATAGCGAGACTAGTCAGACTGGTGTAAGTGTACCCTTGGATCATTGATTGGATTTCCATAAAAGAGCTCAAAACCTTGTGCTGAAGGCGTGAATGGTGGCGTGGCGTGTGAGCTAGAATTGGTGCAGCCTGCAGTACGTGGTGGTAGTTGGACCCTTTGTTAATAGGGGTAGTATGGATTCCCTTGGGTTCCTGTCCAACACTATTCTGCTTTTCTGGTTTCCTCTCCTTTCTGTCTGACATGAAATTCACGAGGTGGCAATTTCTCTCTTCTTTTTTAATTTTTTTTTTTCTTTGCAAGCAAGTCTCTGTGTGGCACTAGACATTACCAGCGAACTACATGTGTACTCGCCTCCTGCACAATTCAGTTAATGTCACTGGTTTTGTGTTTGAGACATAAATGCAGAACTTGACCCAAGATCTGAAAGCAGCGTTTATCTGGAGTCTGCTATCTTGAAGTATTTACCATTCTAGTCGGTGTTTAGGTCTCTGGGGGTTTTTTACCTGCTGTCATTATGAGGTCTTACTCTCCTTGTGTAGTTTCCTTGTAGCAATCACATGTGGGAGTGAATAAAATCACAAATAGTATCTTTCTGACATCACTGATTAACAAAGAGGAGAAAGCTTGAGAAATGTCACATAAAGTTCAGGAAACAAGAGCCTGATTCTGTCCTTTGGAAGGAAAACAAGCACAGAAAGAGCATTCAACAGCTCTCTGTGCTAGAAGGTCACCAGTGTCTCTGGCATATTTTTCTCTGTTTGTAGCTCCAGAAAGACTTGATAAATATTTTCCTCACAGAAATGTGCAAAAGTTGGGAGAATGCCTTGTTTGGTGGTTATTGTTGTTTTTTTTTCCTTCTGTCCTGTTGGGAACACAGCTCAGAATAATGTCCTCCTGAAACAGAGCATACAATGTCAACATCTGCCTTTATAAATGGGTAAAATCAGTAGCAACCCATGCTACAGTATCAGTAGTTTAATACTGTACAAACTTCTGATGCTTTTAATTACATACGAGTAAAATCAAGGGTTTCATGTAGTTTATTACCAAGAAAACCAGTAGTGTTGAATCAGGCTTTTCCAGTGATCCTTCTCCCTTCAATCTCGAGTTTTATGTTATCCCAGATACTCTTGAGCATCGCAGTGGCTAAGGATTCAGCTGTGGCTTTGCCCCAATTACGTTGATCCAAATAACAAACCAGGAGCCAGAGCATCTCTCATGCTCTGTCCTCGTTAGTGGGTCGTGTGATGCAGTAGCAGGGGATCTGGGGATGAAAAAGTTGGTGCTGAGGACCCAGTGTCCACACTGCACACAATTCAGGGGCAAAGGGTGTCACTTCAGATTACCTTTAGTCCGGTCCTGTGGACTCAACACTCGCCCATTAGTGGTGGGTGGCACATATTTCACTTCAGATTCATCTGAAAGGGTGACTGGGATATTTGCTTCAAAAATGTGTTCTTGATCTGAAATAAAAATATTAATAGAGTTGCACCCTGAATCAGCTCCTGCAGTGTAATCTTTTGTGACAGAAGAAGGCCTAATCTAGGAACTTGGTGCACAATGTCATTTTATGGGTGGCTGCTTTATGAAGTACCAACTGTTTGGTGATAGTTATCACCACCAATGGGTATTGTCTGCTCTTCGATTACTTTGATTCTCAGTCACTTTTATTAATGTTGGCCACAGTTAGTTTCAGTTTGTGATGATATGCCAGATTATAACCTGCAGCAGTGCCAGATCTTGGTCAGCACCTAGTCCCCTGTATCTGCTATGGTCATCTATAGTAAATGGAAAGAGCAGTCAGTTGTAGCCAGGTGTATCCAGAATCCTAACAAAAAGCATCTGCAAAGCCAAAGTGTGAGCCTTAAATCAGTCATGTACCTGCTATGGTTATTTCCCTTTTGCCAAGGGTGGGTCCAGTGTGGTCACCCTTCCTCACCTCTCTCTGCACAGCAAGAAAGAAGAAACAAAAGGAAGCACAAGGGACTGCCCTGTGCTGTGACTTGTTCTTGAGGTAGACCCTGAAGAATCAGTGAAGGGTGGCAGTGTCGCAGGCTCTTCCATCACATAGAAATCACTCATCCCAGATTCTCACATACAAGGTTCTGAAAGAGTTAAATGTCCTTCACCTGCTGCAGGAATTAATTTCTAGAGAGATGATCTCATTACAAAGGATATCACAAGGTAAGTCACAGGTCAAAAAATATGTAAGCTGCTCGGTGTGATCACCTTGTTGATTTCTGTCCTTCGGGTCTTCCAGAACGCTTCACAAAATGGACATAGTTCAGGTCGACTGCTGAGTTTTGCATTTGGATCTCTGTTTGGTCTGACAGACTGTGGGTGTGTATAACACAAAGACAGGTCCTTGTGGACTGCACATTTTCAGGAGGCTCAAGAGAATCAGTTACTGTACCTAAAATCAGATCTTTTCATACTCAGCTATTGAGCTTCAAGGCAGCCTGTTTTATACAGTAATGTGGGAAGAATTTGTATTTTGCTGGTATCTCTGATTTTTGGGCATCCAAGGAAGTACTCATTCTTACTGATCAAAAGGTGTTATGTTGTCAGAGGGGTGGGTCAGGTTTGATGAAGGATCCTAATAACTAGCCATTTCTAACAAACAATCTGGAGTCAAACGTGCGAAAAAGAGCAGACTGTCAGGCTTCTGATACTACAAGCCTTGAGTTATTATCCCCTGTCTTTACAGTTTCCACAAAGGTTGTGGTGATGATTTGACTGAGAAGTTTTCTAGGTAAACATAGAGACATCTGTTCTGTCTTCAACTTTACATCTTCCTTAGAGTCTGCTCCTTTCAATTTCTGTGTGTGGCCATGGTCAATTTTTTGCTCCCTTCTTTTAGACTTGAGGGATAGAGCAGGGATTGTGGCACCTGAATGGAAGCTTCTGAGAATTTCTCTGTTCCAGCAGGTAATACAAAGTAAGGATCCAGGATTAAGTCTGACACTTGCTAGCCAAAAGCTGTCATGAAAGAAGCTGTTTCAGGCAAGCCAAGTGGAATCTGTCTTGATAGAATAGAATAGAATAGAATAGAATCATTAAGGTTGGAAGTGACCTCAAGGATCATCTAGTCCAACCATCCCCCCCACCACCTATTACCCACTAAACCACGTCCCTAAGTACCACATCTAACCTTTCCTTAAACACCCTCAGGGATGGTGACTCCACCACCTCCCTGGGCAACCCGTTCCAATGCCTGACCACCCTTTCTGAGAAGAATTTTCTCCTCATCTCCAACCTGAACCTCCCCTGGCGCAACTTGCAGCCGTTCCCCCTTGTCCTGTCACTAGTTATCTGCGAGAAGAGGCCGACCCCCAGCTCGCCACAACTTCCTTTCAGGTAGTTGTAGAGGGCAATAAGGTCTGCCCTGAGCCTCCTCTTCTCCAGACTAAACAAGCCCAGTTCCTTCAGCCGCTCCTCATAAGACCTGTGCTCCAGCCCCTTCACCAGTTTCGTTGCCCTTCTCTGGACACGGTACCTTCTCCAGCTGTATCAAATTTTAGCAGCATTCAGTGGGATTTATTTCTTTGTTGATATTGGCCCTACCATGAAAAACCCCAGCAATCTCTGAACAGCTTACAAAGGGTAGAACCAGGTGCTGCCTTTGTGGAAAATAAGGGTGCTCCTGCTGACCTGCACTGTCCTTTGGTGGGCAGCAACAGCCAGGATTATCTCATTTATCACCTCATGCAGTGAAGCAACATTTCAGTCAGCTACCCTTCTCTTTCTACCCATGGTGAATCTGACGGGCTGATATTTCAGTTCAGGTTAACTAGAATATAAGGACTTTTCTCCATTTCCAAGCATTGGCTGTATCTGTTGTCGTCTTCTGTTGATGGGCCAGGTAGGGCAAATAGTTGATAAATCCCAGAGTTAATCTTGAATTTTTTCCTCCCATGTCAGTCTTCCTTTTCAGCCTTTCCATGTAAGGTGCCAGAACTTGAAGTAATGGCAACAGGCAATGCATCTTCATCCTGGATGAGAATCCAGCCTGATACGCATCATGCCCATCTTTGTCCCCTGGTGACTGAGTGATCTGATCCCACCTTGCATCTTACTACCCTTTGTCACCAACTGTTCTTTGATGCTGACAAGGAATAGTTTTTATTTTTGAAGCAATTTCCCCATTGGCCCTGCTGCAATTTAATAAAATACTAATATTAATTTATACCTTGTGAAGAATGTTTTGTCATGGTCTTTCAGCAGCTGGTATAGTTTATCTGTTACTTGATACTATGTTGTGATTTATTTCACAAATATACTTGGTGGGGCCCTAAATTCATCGATTAAATTGAGCCAAACCACAAAACAGCCTTTTGGCCCTTATCCTTTCTCCAAGTCAGAGCTGTCTGTGAATTCTGTGCTCTTGCACAGATGAACAGTAAGTCTCCTTGCTTTTTCCTTTGGCGTATATGTGTTAATCCATAAAGACTCTGAAACAGCACGTGGCAAGTTATATATTGAGAGCGAGCATTTCATGAGCTTGTTCTGGTTCATGTGCTCTTTGGTCCTTGCCAGCGTCCTGGTGCCTTGGGATTTTGCAGTGTAAGGTAGTGACTTCAGTGCCTGAAGAACTTGGCATTTTGCACCTCCTTTTCTAGTTTCCATGGTGCAAGCAGTGATTTTGTAACTTGGGGATGGAGGTAAGAGCATTGCAGAGTCTTGTAAATTTTTTTATACACTTTTTGATACATTATTGCATAATGGCTCTCTGAAGGAGTCACTGCAAAACTGTACTCAAAAATACGTCCCCAGAAAAGATTAACATGTGGAGTGCGTACAAATGCTCTTTCATATGTTTTCAATAGAATGTGGTTTTCAGGGATAAGTGTTGGTGGTATTACTACCTTACTGGTGGTTTGAGTTTTTCAAACCATTCCCACTCACACCAGTCATGCTAAATGGTGGTAGATTTTGATGTCTCTTTCTATTAGATTCCTTTAATAACTGTGATGTCGTAATTGTGGTTGGTGACCTGTTTGTTTGAAGGACTTGCTGGTTTGCAAGTTTGGTCAGATTACTTGAGACATATTGGCATTACTAATTTTTTTTCCATGGAATAACTTAAAGAAAAACTTTACTGAGCAGGTAAGATTCTACATGCTGTCACTCTGAACCTTCAGGTGAAGAGTTTGCTCTTAATACAAGAGCTAAGTAATGTGCTTGCTTGTTTTCATGCTAAGAGGTGCTACGTCAGTCGTCTTGGACGTGTTTAAGTACTGAGCTAAGAAGTAAATGCCTGCAGGATCACTCCATAATCACTGATTAATATAGACATTCTTAGTGTTTTGTTGATGGTCTTTTGCTGAAGAGAGAAGGGTTGATAATTAGCTACTGCTCTTTGAAAAAATCTTGGGTATGTTTTGTATGTGCTAAGTGGTGATTTTAAACATCTGGACATTTTGAATTGGGCTGTTAGCCGCGTAGGCAATCCATAGGGGTGGATTCCTGATCCTGCGCAGGGAACTCACTATTGGGTTTGGATCTTCATCCACTTTCTTTCCCGCAGAGAAAAATGCAATTATAGTTTGAAATATATTAAACGGCATTCTTAAAACAAGCAAAGTTCATGGTTAGGATATCGTTATCTTTTGTATATAAATACACCTACATTAATACATAGAGAGATTGTGCATCTATTGTGTTTAATCTGTGTACCAGTGAACTAGATAATCAAGTGATATGCTTCCTCTACAGATCTTTTGGAAAATTTCTCTAGAAAGGCAATGTTTCATTACTGAGGCTGACTAGCCAGAAGGACCTGTATGCTATGGCAACCACAACTGATTTTTAGTTATAACAATAACAACTCATTCAGCAATGAGGAAAAACCAAACAAAAAACCAAGCACTCTACAGCAATTTGAGGTGAAGGAACAGAGAAAGGAATCAGTGACCGTAACCATCTGCAAACTGTGGTTCAGAGCAGTAACCTTATACTTCTTCGGAAATAAATCAGCTTTATTTGGAATAGTTCTTTTCTGCTAATCAAGTGAATTAATTAAATGGTTTTGTCTTAGATCTTCAGTCTACTCACATCTCCTGATTTTTGGCTGTCTCTATCTTCGTCTCATCTTCATCTGCAAAAAATCACAGGTGACAATGTAAAAATAGAAACATCCTGAGAGATTTTTGAGATCCTGTGTTATTCTTGCAGGTATCTTTTTTCATTTCCATCCATCTGCTGATCTCTCTTTATAACTGGATTAAGCAGCTGAATCTTTTTTTGGGAGAGCCATATTTGATCAAATCTTTCACCTAGTAGTTTTCTTGTTGCTTCTCATTTGATGGCCTTTCTGTCTTTCTCTGGCTTTTTTGGCAGTGTCCTCTCTGAGACTGGTAACACTTCCAGTAACTTTCCTCTTACTTTACCCTATTTTTTTTTGTTGGTAAACTAAACTATTGCAGGTTGTAGGTTGGTTTAATAAGTTTTTCACTGATCTTGGAATTTTATGGTTTGGGGTTTTTTTAATTAAGCTTTATATATACTGCTTTGTTCTTGTCTAACCAGTTTTGTTTTAGTTCCAGTTGGTCTTTCCAGATGTTACCAGTCTTGCAGAGCTCAAATCTAGATATTTTTTTTTTAATTTTTTTTTATATTTTGTAAACGCATGTTCAGTGTTTTTAATCAATGTGATTATATAATGGGTTTAGCACAAGCTTAACCTAGAGGCTACCTTAAAAAAACTGTGTCTGTATTTTTAAGATCTTGTACATTCCTGACTTTCATTATTCCAGTAGCCAGAAAGCTTCTGGCTACATTTATAGGCATTTAATCTACCCATTTCATTAATCGTTTATGCTGTAATTTGTTGTTAGCATTTGTTTTTATTTGAGGTGTCTAAATATCTGTCCAGGCTTCTGTCTGTCAGTCTCTTCGGGAGCTATTTCTGGTTTAATCCCTTTCTGAAAACTAGTGAACATTATTTAAAAGATCTGTATTTTTAATACATAGATACTGTATATATACTGGAGTGGATTTAAGAACTTGCCTTAACATAACCACAAAGCTCTAGTTTTGTTTTTATTCCCAGTTTATTTTAATCTATGTCCTGTGCAGTATCGAGTCACACTAAAAATGTCTTCATTAGACTGCCATTGATCTACTACAGGGCATTTGGGCATGCTGTGTCTGAGTTCTGTTAGTAAGTGTATAGGAAATTTTTAAAAATAATAATTTTAAAATTTTGTTCCTTTCTACGATTGCATTGATTTCTCTTGTTACTTTTGTTCAGGATCACCTATTAATTTTAAGCTCACTTTGTTACCCTCTTGGAAATTTTTTAATGATTCCAGACTCTGTACTTAATACATATTTTGTGACTGACTGCAGTGCATTTTTGCAGAACTACCATTTAAGAACTTTTGAAGAATTTTAAAATCAGATTGTTACATAAAACCTCAGCAAATTTGTGGAACAGCATGTTAATGGAATATTGGGTTGGAAGGAAAAAGGTTTGGCATCTCTCTGCTGGATAGTTTAAAACCAACCAGACACACTGGCTAGCCATGCTCTTTCATTTTGTTTTCTAGCCTTGTAAACATTTCTACATTCCGTCTGTGATGTCTAGTCTATGCATGAATAAAATATGAAGTAATTTAATACCACATATTATGTCAGGAGGTTGCTGTTTATTCTCAAACTTGAAACTTTTTTAGATGACATACTGAAACCTCTTGGGTTTTTGCTACTTTCAGGGCCATGGTGTACAAATATGTCTCATGTTCTGTAATGTGCAAGAAAACGTTCTGGTTTTGTACTTTCATTTAGATGATGATTGTATTCTTGGAAAGGATGCAGAGGAGGAAAGCAGGGTTAGCTCTCTTTTCTCTTCTTGTATGTGGACTCATGGAGGTGGTACAGAGCCCAGGGGCCATCCCAGGTTATCAGCCTCATGCAAGCTTGCATCCAACAGCAGCTGTGATTGGATTGCAGACAGGTGACTGGAAGGCTCTGTAGTCCTTTACCTCAAGACTAGTAACCTTTCAGGATGCAAGTTACAACTCAGAAGAAGGGATGAAGGCAATATCTTAACAGCTTTTTTTCCTTATCAGCTAAAATCTCTGTGCCAACATAGCAGGTTGGTATCACAAGGCCGTTAGGGTTTACACGTAGTAGATACTGTGCATGTGTGTTTGAAGCCGTGTTATTTGCTCTGCATTTGGGAGATCACAAAGCTCTAGTTGTGCACTCACATACTTGTGTCAGGGTGAAGAATTTCTGGGTCAATGTTTCAGTCTAGTGTAGGACAACCCTCTAATTTGTATTCTTACGTGCTAGTCTGTGCTGTACCATTTCCAGAAGCATTCAGTGTCTGTGAAAACACATCAGCGTGACACAGTAGTGGCATGAACTCACCCTTGCACCTTGCTGTCTATGCGGTCCCTAACTCCTCTTGTCCTCACGTAAATAAAGATTGTAACCGTACCTTAGCTATTAGCATGCAGCCCATGCTCAAAATTTTAAATAAATGGGTGTTTAGTTCTAACGCTGACTTTTGTTTCTTGGTTTACATCACTTTAAGTACTGAAAGAATGCAGTTAAAATTAGTGTTTGGCTAGTAATTACTAAATATGCTTTTTCTTAAATCAGAACATAGTGCCTCTGACAGTGAAAAATGGAAACCAAAACAACTTGTATCTATTACTTTAAACCACCTCACAATTTATATATATATTCTATATTTATGTGTGACTGAGATGTGAATATTAAAAAGGTGTTAAAACAAGCCGTTTGGTTTCTTTATCTGTGATGCTTTCTTCTCAGGAAAAAAGACGTTATCACTAAACCTGTGTTTTGTCAATTAAATTGCTGCAGATTTCCATGCTGAAATAATTACTAGGCAAGCCTTCCTGAACATGTTTGTGCCTTGCATTTTTCTTTTTCTTCCTCCTTAATTCCAGTTCCCTGTCAGAGACCAGATTGCTCGGCAGACTACTGAACATTAGAAAACCAAAATCAGATATAGCAAACTATGATCCCACATGCCTTTATATGAAAATGACAGACTGTAGTAAACATGCAGGAGTTGGTTTCAGTTTTTCAAATATCCATTTTTTCCAGCTTACATTTGTATCCAGACATTTGTTTAATATGTTGCTGTAGAATATTTAAGTAAATATTTTTGATAATAACTTACCGTGAGGATAGTATCTTCAAAAGTCTCCTTCTCTTCAATTTCCATTGTCATGTGAAAAAGAATTTGCAGATATAGATAAGTATATTTGCAAGTTTCTGCTGGGCTGTTTGGTTTCATTTTAGTCTATGATTTGTATAAACTTCTTGGAAAACTAAGAGTGTGTGATACATGCAGGATATAATGGGAGTTGTGGTTTGTAGAGAACAGTGTCTCTGGAGTCATCTTACAAGTCAGTTTTATTGTGCGCATGGAACTAAAACCATCTGTGTGACTTGCTGTTAGCAATATTGTTTGGACAGCCCTAAATCAAATTCTGAATGGGCAAGATTACAGAAGGCGGGTTTATACTGGAATCCTTCAGGTTAAACCCACTGATGGCCAGTCTTTTCTCCGTCTTGGCATAAAAAGTATTAGCAAGAGGTAAGTTTGTGCTAGTTGTCCTTGTTTCACCAAGATCTGTCTTCTGCAAACAGGCTTGTGTTTACAGAAACCAAAGTGAAAATAGCACGTGAACAGCATAAACCAACTTTGGTCAAAATAGCTGTGCATTTGCATAACCGTGTGGTATTTAAAGGAATGGCTAGCTTGCTTTGGTACAGTTTACTACAAGGTTTTCCTTATGAGTTTGTCCTCTTCAGGCGTCTCTCAAGAAGTGGAAATAGAAGGCTCTGGTTTTGCACAGTAGTAGAAAACAAGTTGTAACTGTCTTGTTACAGTTTTTGATAAATGGACACTGACATGGACTACGAAAGACCCAACGTTGAAACCATCAAGTGTGTGGTGGTTGGAGATAATGCAGTGGGAAAGACTCGTCTAATTTGTGCAAGAGCGTGCAATACGACTTTGACTCAGTATCAGCTGCTGGCAACTCACGTACCAACTGTCTGGGCGATTGATCAGTACCGTGTCTGCCAAGAGGTAAGGACTGCAGGTGTACAAAATACGGAGCGCATGCTGTGAGGTTGTGCTATTATTTACCAGCAAGCCTTGCTGTGTCAGGATGCAGCCATGAGCTCACAAGTATTTTCTGCGTTGTCTCTACTGCAGCCGTGGTCTGATATGCATCTCCATGAGTCGATCATTTCACAGTAACTTTTTTTTTATCAAACCTATTTTTTAGGAAGATGCGTATTCTTCCTGTTTTATAAAATACTGCATTTGCTGAAAACTATATGTGATAGACTCTTGATCAAGTGTGCTTTGGACCTTCTTATGGGGTAAGTTAGAAATGTACTTATTTGATGGAAAGAAAGAGGATGTTACTTGTGTTCTCTTCTAGGTTCTTGAACGCTCAAGAGATGTTGTGGATGAAGTGAGTGTTTCTCTCAGGCTGTGGGATACGTTTGGGGACCACCACAAAGACAGGCGCTTTGCTTATGGAAGGTAAGTGGATTCAAGCAAAATTTTAAGTAATATTTGTAGCAAAATTTAGGGCAGAAAAAATTTGCAAATCTTAATTTTGAAAGCGAGGACTTAAAAACAATCGAGGGTATTCATATTCCTGCCTACTGCAAAGAGGATTATCTGCTGCAAGGATTAAAAAGATATAAATATTTAAAAAGCAGCATAGTTTTACTATACTACATTTCCTTGAAGGGCGTGCTAAGCTCTGTCAACAACTGTTGTCCTATTTCAAATTGTAAAGAACATTCCCCAAAATAAGAATGTAATTTTACAGAATTGAACATCAGCATTCCTTGACTGTATAAGGAGTGTTCAATATAGTTGCCTAACAAGCAACTAACAAGGAGAGATACTGGGAAACATCATTCCTGCTCAATGAAGTATTTACTTCTGATGTTGAATGGGCAGCTAACCTCATGAGAGCAGAGCCAATTGCATGAAAGGTGAGGCTTTTCTGTATTTTCTTAATTGAAACTGAGGAAGGGAAAGACTTTTCTTCTATTAATACCAAGTGTCTGCCGATGAATCAATTAACACTGGAAGTCCTAAAAAATAAAATGAAAACTTAATCTAGATTTTTCTAGCATGTATAGTATAACTTCAGTATAGTTTCAAGAAGGACTGAAGTCAGTGATAGTCTTTCTGTTGTGTTTAATGGTAATTAGATCTGGCCTTGTGGCAATATAGACAGCAGAATAGCTGAGTAGCAGGCATCTGAATACACATATAATGAGAACAGATTACCTGTATTGGGCAAATACTGAGCTGAATATGGGTTTTGGACAGATGTTTTCATAACTGACATTTGAGCGAGGTCTCAGTCCTCACACGTTTTTTCACCTTCTTGAACTTTTTCATATCCTTTTCATATCTGCTTGTCACTGCAGATGATCAAACTTCCATACACAGATTTTTTTTTTTTCCAGCTTTGTAGAATGTCTGTCCCAGCTTTGGATTCCATGTTGCCAAAATGTACTGTCTTACTGTTTTCCCTCTCTCTGTGCTACCTGATGAAACAAGTGATTTTGAAGGACAACTGTCTTTTTAATTCTCCACCCTTTAGAACCACTAGGGAGGGTTCTAACTGTTGTATTCACCAGTTAGATTTTCACACTGTCGAATGGGAAAATGTATGGCAGGTTGTACAAACCCTCCTTTGTATGCAGCACTGCTTTAGTTGTGTTTTCAGAGTCATGAATTACCTTGAATTTTGTGTCAGGAGCTAAAGTAGCAACACGTCTAGACTACACAACCTGTACTATTTGTAAATAAGCTTTGTGAGTGAGGAAAGTTACTGACTTTAAGGTAATATTGACCTTACTATTCAGTGCTGCTTGAGTGTGTGAATAGGTATTGTTTCACCATCTGCAGCATATGGAGCCTATTTTGATAAATATGGATGTAACCTAACATTTCCACTGACTTCCTCTTTGATGTGGCCTGCTGATATTCTGCAACAGATACTGTGTCACTGAGAGGATTACTAGAGATTAGGAGAACAAAATCAGGCATGTTCTGAACTCTGATCCCATGTTTGCTGACAGGATGGGAGAGGAGGGAAACAACATACTTAGATTCTAATCCTACAAATGCCAAGGAGGAAGTGAATAACTTGAGATCTCGTGGGATTAAGCATATGAACACAGTGATTCATTTGTGATGTTAGCAAAGTGGAACCTGTGTAGAATCAGGCTTGCTATACCCTGATCAACTTAAAAAGGCTGTTCTGGAAACCTGCTATTCTGTTAGTGTTTTTTCTGCAAGTTTGTTAATGCAAAAGGAAACTGCAAACTCTAAAGAAACTATTTGATAAATAGAGTTTAGATTGTAAACTTTCCTAGTTGTAAGCACTAATTCGGTAGTTAATTGTTTTGAAAGGTATTAATATTCCATTTAAAACCAACTGTTTAGTATTTTAAAATGAGATTTCCCACATTGAACGTTCACATCTATAGGACTGGATTTTAAATCACCTCTGTATATTGAAATGCAGTCTACTCATAGCTGAATCAAATCTCGCCGTACAGTGAAAGGTGTATTTTACGCCAAACTGCTCAAGGCTACACCTACAAGTGCCCGACGCTTCTGATTGTCTGAAGGCTCATAGAATAATATAACACTTTGTTTCCCTTCAAAATTTGTTATGCATATGCCCTTGCGCAGGGGAAGGCTGATTTCAGCCAAGACCTCTAATTGTCCTAAACCTGGTGTAACTAGAACCAGCAGGTCATTAATTCACATGCTGCTCACTGGAAAAGATTGTTCCATACAGTTTTACAAAACGTTACATAAATAGGTTATGCTGTAGATGACAGGGTGAACAGTTCATAGGACTCGCAGCAAAGGTAGTTCTTAATTCTTTGTTTTTCGCAGCTGGAAACATGAAAGGACATTGACAAAATTAATGTGTTTTCCACTATTTTTGTGTGACAGAAAGAGAGAAACACATTTGAATGCCACTGAAGATGGAATAGTTAATGTTTCTACTGCCATCCTTGAAAATGGGAGTATGGAGAGTGAGATCCAGCTTACATTCTACTGTGTGGTGTTTAGTTTAATAATCACAGTCCTCCGGGAGCTTTGGGAAACTGTTCCTGACAGCTTAACAGAGAAAGGGAGATGTGGCTGGAGGGACTTGTGGAAATATTTGCTGCAGTTTTATAATGTGACGTGGTGGGGCTTTTTTTCCTTAAACTAGAGTGTGTGCTTTAGTTTTGGAAGCCCTGTGTGATGTCAAACAGTCCATTTGTTGATATTGTCCCACAGGGTTTCATTTGATGCAAAATCGCTCCAGAATGTTGTCAAATGACAATGTCTTTGTTATGATTAGCATATTGATTTCCAGCTCCTAGTCACCTCTTTGTTTAATAACAATCTAGTCTCAGTGCTATTGTATTCTCTAGGCCTGCAAATAAGGTGGGAGCTTCATATAAAGCTCAAGTTGTTATTATGTACCAGTTTCCCTGGGAGGCACAAAATTGCCTGTGTAAAGAGATGAAAACATCTTAATTTACATCTCAACCTGCCAGGATTCACCATCTTCTATCCTCCTGTCCAATCCGGTTTTGAATGAGTATCAACATGTTGTTGAGTTAACTAATTCTAAAAGCAAAATGGGAAAAAGACTGGCTTGCACTTTTTTTTTTTTCCTTTTACACCCTTTTCTTTTTAATTTTTTTCAGGTAAACATGTTTGACTATAATTTGATTAATATCTTACATACTCTGTTTTTTTTATACGTGCAGCTCTAGTATGTGTAAACATGAGCACAAATCTGCAAAGAGTTAATTCAGTCCCAATCAAATACTTATTCTCAATACCATGGATGTGGTTTGTCAGCTAATTCAGCCAGGATGATTTATTTACTTGCAACTTAAATATGAGCTGTAGACCAAACAAAATCTGTTCATGCAGCATGGACAGAGAACAGCTTTTTTCCTCGTGACTTACAACTGTGAATGAGCCTTGCTGTGAGACTGCTGACAGAGCCTCTTATGAATATGGTTAGAGTATTTCCTCTATTGTGAATGGATTTTATAAGCCTTGTGGGTATTGTATGCACACAGAAGAACACAAGCATTCGTCTTTTTCTGTGTGATTACAATTCCCTTAACCAGTTACTTCAATGTAATTGAATCCGTAGAAATATACCTTCTGAACACTGCTGAAAAGGGTCCATGAGAACAGTGTCTATCACTGACATTTGAAGACTTCCACAGATCTCTTCAGGGTTGTTTTTGTTTGTTTCTTTTTCTTAAAGGACAGTGGTGATGATATTTCTATAAAAACAAAACCCAGGTAGCTTTGATGTAAAATGGTGTTTGCATTCAGCAAATTCAGTGAAAGATTAGGGCAAGTGGGTGTCTTCGCAGAGTTACTTGGTTTGCTTTTAGTTACATCAGTGCACTCTGTTGCTCACTGCCTGTGCCTAAGCTGGAAATAGGCGCCGAGCTCTTCACCTTTCTTCAGAGAAGGTCAAAGCTTTCAGAAGTGCTTTGAATGAAAGCCCACACTTTTCCCTGCAGTCTTGCTATCCTTGGTTTTACATTATGATAATTCTCCACCTTCCATATGCCTTACAAGCCATTTACTGGCATGGGTTGTCTTGAATCATGAGATGCATCTTTACGGCAGTAGCACTTAACAGACACAAGATGGTCTTTTGCTTTGTTAGCAAAGAGTCAGCTGATGGGGAATCCAGTTGTTTTCACGTGTCACTCACCTTGATTGCTTCCTTTTGCTATGATTTCCTGCCACAAAGTAGTATGCAGTATCTTTGAATCATCTTCAAATACCAAAATTTGAGAGCCTCCCCATCTGCTACGAACTATTGAAGTTCTTCGTCAAGCAATCATGAAGAACTTCTGTAAAAAAAAAATTTAATATTTATGGGGTTTTTTTTCTCTTTTGAGTTTGACTCAGACCAGCCTCAAGAGAAACTGGAATAAACGGAGAGGTTCACAGAGAGAGCGAGCATTCTCAAGTAGCTTTATTGTGATGTGGTGTCTGTATGTACTAGTTTTTACTTCTTTTGTTATCTACATTAACATTTGAGGCTTTTTCACTCAGAGGATGGGAAAGTATGTACTTTTATATACTCAAACCAGTCAAATTACTTCTCTGCATCCCACTGTGGTTCCATATTGTGAACAGAGTTTCCCATGGAATCTCTGTTAGGGATCTTTCCTTCTTTAAAAAGGTATATGCCGAATGACTGTTGGTGGGGTCTGGGGCTCAGCTTGATGTATATGTAGTCTATCTATAGTAGAGAGACACCTGTAATGTTTTAAGCCTTCCTTGACTGGAGTGAAAATCAAATGTTGTTTTGCGGTATTACATAATTTTTCATTTTTCCTGCCTGTCCTAAGTCAGTGACTGGGAGGAAAGAGGGTATTTGGGCTCTATCCTAAAAGACTGCAAGGCAACATCAAAATCTTTTGGAACCTCTAAACTTTGGAAGTGACTTTCCATCAAAATCTTGACCTTAACACCTGTTCACAAAGAAATAATTCACTAGGTGGGTTTCTCGAGCTGTTTTCTACTCCAAGAATTTCAGTATCTCAGTCTGGATTTCCTCATCCATATGTCAGAATATGGAAACCACTCTGCACAACCCGATGTAACTGTTTTAAACTGAATGCCTGTCAATTACTTTGTGACATCATCTTGTCCATTAAAATTTTGTGACTGTTTTTTTAAAAGTGAAAAAGAGGAAGAGGCTAGTTTTGGTGATTCCCCAAAGCAAGCAATAAAATATGAAAGTTAATATTTTTCTCCCCAGAGAAAGAGATGCATCTAGCATCTGTTAATACTCGATTTTCCTGTCTTCTGTGACGTCAGAAGTCACTCTCATAATGGATGCAGACCAGACCCTATCATTCTTTCATCTTGTCTGGATTTTTACCTCCCTTTTAATCTTGTCCCTGGCTTCATATCTGTGTTCTTCATCAGTACTTATAAGGAACCAGGCTTTTACTGAATTTTGGGACCTGGCCTTGTGTCTTCCTTTTACTTTTTTCTTTTTTTTTTTTTCTTCTTTTCCATCCCTCCCTTGAAATAATTTTATTCTTCTAAACATGTTGCTTCAAATGATGTTTTAACTAAATCTCTTCTTACTTCTTTTAAACTTCATATGTTTTTCTGATTGATCATTGGTTCCTGAGGATTTTGTTGTTTGGTTTGGTGTTTGTTTTTTTTAGAGAATGGGGCCAGGAGTAAGGAAAGGGATCGTTTCTTCTTTTGTTTATTCTTATGCAGTATCTGTGATGAAAGTTAGTTGATTCTCTGTAGAGAGACAGCATGTAGTTCTCACCTGTAAGCTGCCCCCTTGCAAGAACAGGAAATAAGCTTGAAATGCCCACCTTTCCCTGTGTTTCTGATTTCTCCATTGTTTTGTGAATTTATTTCTCATTATTTTATTTCCTCTTTCTCATTATTTTATTTTTCAGTCTGGTGATTCATCTTAAAAAAGCATTTTTAGCTATATTCTTATCAGTCCCTTTGTATGATATTGTGAGGTTTGGTGTTTGCCGCCAGTTGATCAGATGTGTTCCAGCAAGCCCTGTAACTTCTCTTGCTCTATCATTCTGTTTCATCCTCCTCCATTGATTTGGTGTTCAGGCTTTGTGTCTTACTTATATAAACCCTGACTTTGCATGTGATAACACAGAATATTTCAGCCCCAGTAACTGTCTCTAGAATTCTATTTATCGTAGAATTTTTGCTCCCCTGTTAGAAATACAGTAATCAAGATCCTTGTTCCAGGGAAAGGAGAAAGACAAGGAGTGGTATGTGATGGTGGACATATATACTGCAAACATACCTGATTCCAAATAGAGTTTTACTGAGTCTTCTGGGCCGAATTTTGCCAGTATCATGCAAGGGTATCTTGCAGGCAGCCTGTTTCAACTGCAAAGTTCTATTTAGCACTAAGACGGAATCTTTCATATGCAAATGCTGAACCATAATTATGTGTGAATTTATTTCTTATAGCCAGCAATAAGATGAACTAAACTCCAAGACTGTGTAAGCAGTCCTTTAAATAAAAAATAAAATTGTTTTCCTCTTGTTACACTGTTCCACATGATGCTGTTCTTTTTAGAACTATTGCTGGTCAGGCATTTGTACAATGAGAGTCGCTCTTACAGGTTTCTGCAATGGAAAATGAGATATTGTAATCATTCTTTGTAATATCAAAACATTTTTGTCGTTCTCTGTAAACGCACCGCTGTTTTCCCATGAGTACCTCAAAGGAAATAGGAGAGATTTTAAAATGCTTGACATTTAAGAGTGATGTATTGTTTGTAAGGAATGTATGGGAAAACTCTTTCCAGTTTTGAAGCAGAGTCTTGAAATATGCAGTTTTCTTAAAGGTAGCTTTATCTTCTTTTTCTTAATGTTGTTTCCTACTAAAAATGACATTACAGAAATTTTAGAAGTAGATCTGCATGCTACTCACCACAAAATCTGAATATATTTCAGGGCATTTTGACAGTTTCGCACATTACACCAGTACTTAAGAAGCTTCACTGCTGTCGGTAAAGTATAGAACTAATTGATTCTCCTGCTCACGTCCAGGGCATTGCATGGTCTTGCCCTGCCTTACTTGGATATCTTCAGTTCTTCACATGCCAGGCACCCCCTGCATTTTAGTTTTCCTAGCCTCTCATCTGTCTTGAGTGTATGCACATAAGTCCTGTGTCTTCAGGTCATTTTGTTATGCTCACCTGTCACTTAATGAATTTCTCCTCATTTCATGTGATGGCTGCAACTGCATTTACTAAAAACTGAGTCCACTTCAAACATCAGCCTTGCTTATCTCCACAATTTTTTTTTTTCAGCTCAGTGACATGTATGCATGAAAAATGTTGTATAACTGAGTGAATCTCTTCAAAATGTGTCTGGATTGACATGGAGATGTAGCAAGGTTTTATTCCGCCATAAATAAGATTCTTAACTTGATTCTTAGGTGGCCTTCTACTGCCTGAATGTACTGTGCTTGGGAACTTGGGAGCGGGTATTTGTGCTCGGGCTGCTGCCCCATGCAGCCTCTTCTTTCAGGTGGTTGAAGGACTATGCAGGTGGACACTAGAGACAGCTCTTGTCAAATTCGGGTCTCAGTGGGATAACTTCAGTTGTCTCTGAGGAATCTTGGGAGAATTATGGGAAGTGCATAGAGAAAACAAATGAGGATAGAAGGAGTAAAAACAACTTTTTATTGATAAATAAATGGCTAAGGATTAGCTGTTCTGGTAAAGTCAAGAGAGTCTAACAATTTGGATGAAACTCTAACAAATTGTTTGCTCTGTAAAATTCTAATAGAGTCCCTTATTTCAACTTTGCTTTCCAGAGAAAGTTAATATCTGAAAATAGGGAAAAATAAAGACTATAACAGGAGAAATCCACTGTTTTCCCCTCCCCCCTCAAGTCTATTCTTAACGTTTGATTTGATTAAATATGTGCAATAGATTTCTTGTGTGTGTATATATATATATATATATAATTTGTCCATCCTTTAACTGATTCTTTCAGATTTAACTCTTGGGTCTCATTTAAGTGCTCTAAAACAAAATACGTATTTTTGAGCTGTCCCCTAGAAAGAAGAGAAGATAGCATGGCAATACAGTTCAATCTTCCTCGTTTTCTTCTTTCCCACTTCCTGCATTGATTTTTCACCCCATGTGCTGATTCCTGCCAGAGATTTGGTTGTCTAGAGGGTTTCTTTTCATGCTCTGAAATCGAAAAAGGGGTAGTTGCTTCCATCAAAAGTTGTTCTTATCCAAGTTTGGGAAAATATCACTGAATGCACTGAGGTAATACCTATGTTAGGTAGATGGGTTGTTTCTCGGAATGGTGGTAAGGTTCTTTCTTTGCCCCAAGAAGCCTCCAATAGATAGTCCATAAGTATGTTTAGACCAAGCTGGGCTGACTGTGGATATGTGTGTTTTGCATTAAGAATTACTTCTGCGACTCTGAGGGGAGCATTTGAAGTGTTCTCATGCTGCTCTTACGCTTTAATGTGAGACTCCAGTGCAGGAAGTGACAAACATCTGAGTGGTGGTTGATTTGCCTACAACTGAGAGAGTCTCTTCCCATTTTCCACCTGCCAAGTCCCACATGTCTACGTTGTGTTCTCCCCTGTTTGGAGCCCCAGTGACTAGAAAGAAATGTTTGCTTACATTAGTGGTGCAGAGTGTTTCACTGGTGGGTGATCACGTGCTAGAGCAAATCACACAGAAGTTACAAATTCTGGTGATACTTAAGTGTGTTTGGATGTTTCAAATAATATGAGTAGATGATTCCCAGTTTCTTCTGATAAACCTATGAAAAGCAGAATGTAAGAATAAACCAGTTATGTGCTTCCAACATGTACCGCTGAATCTACAAGACAATGTGTTGGATATCCAAGCTACCATTTCTGTTTGAGTTATTTGTAATACTTACCTTCGTTTCTTGTGATACTTCAATATCCAACATCAGTATATGCAGCAAGTGTAATCATGCACTTTCGTTGCATTTAACAAAGGTGGATGCACACAGCACCTTATCTATTGCCTGTCTCAATTGGATGGTGCTCTAGGAGGAATGTGATGGAGAAGTTCTAAAGCACTTTCGGTATTCAGGTCTATGGAAATGTTTCCTAAATCGTTTCTGAAGTTTACTGGGAAATGGTTATGAAATTTCTTTTTAGAAAGAAGCAGCTTGTATTTGTGAATATACTGCTGCAGAGAGAAAGAAGAAAGCAAAAGTAAACCTGATTTATCCTTTCTCGTTCTGCAAGTAAACAAACTGCACAAAAATGGCAATAAATTAGTTTAGTTTTTTCTTAAATCCTATCCTTTTATGTGACCTGAGAATATTAAAATAACATTGGTAAATTTTTAACGTTTGGGAAATATTAATGCATTATTTTAACCTGACAGGTTCTGGCTTTTATGAACAAATGTCAAACCAAACTTTATACTGGGGTGCTAGCAAGTTGTAAATGTGCCTTTGACATTAAAAGGAATTGTAGGTATTTTAATTAAAGCTTCCAAAGAATAGTTTTCCCCAAATGTTCACAGCATTATTTAGACAGTTAATCTTCCTCATACATCACTGTGTCCAGTTTGTACTAATAGTGCAAATCATGCTTATGACTTGAATGAAAACTTAATTTATTATGGTAAGGTGGATGTATTTTGTGAGGTGGCAGACCCAGCTGTGGAGCTGGTTCAGCCTGTGGACTCTGCTGCTACCCGGTGATTTCCTGTCCATCCTGTTTATGGCACAGGGCCTTTTATTTCTCCCTGTTCAGTACAGAGCTCTCAGGATATTCATTTTATAGGGAAGTCCAGGTTTTAACACAGGATAAATAATATGCAAATCACATTTTTTTACCTCTTTATTCTGTTTTTCACTTCATTCGTAAGGCAGTAAGATGGAAATGTCCTGTAACTACAATGCTGTGTGCGCTGTGAGTTATGGGTAAAGAAACCAGCTTTCCTCAGCTCGGTTTTACGGTCGCCTAGGGAAGGTCAGAGGTGATGAGTTGCTCAAAAACCACGTGCAGCTCTGTGGCAAAAACGTGAGACTCCCTCGGCACGGGCTGTAATACATGCAGGGCTGTGCTGGGACCAGTCTGCTGGATGTTCTGGACCTGTCCTGCCCAAGGAAACTGGTCGTCACCAGCTCTTAGGAGCCCAGATCTGTGGCCATCCCAGCATCGGTCAGCAGCAGCGCCATGGGGGAGCTGTTGTCATATCCTGCCTGTGAAGTCCTGCTGGAGCTGTTTCCTTTTGGTTTTCTGAGAGATGTGATGTGTGTCCTGTGGGCTGTAGAGTCAGGAGGGTTGGATACTCATGACTGCAATTACTTGGCTTAGGTATTAATTTCTGAAGGACGCAAGACAGTCTGTCTCTCTAAGATGCTTAGTTATAGTTAGGACCAGCCAATGCTTGCCTCTACGACAGTCCTGATGATCATGAGTTAAACAGCAATTGACTGGATTAGAATATGTGTAACGATTTTTTTTTAATATTAGCAGTACACTGATTTCTCCTTTCTGGGAGCTAAGCAAGTGTCTGCTGGGGCCTAGGTTTTACTCTTAAGTGACCTTGAATAGAGCAAGTTTGAGTTTAAAGGGTGTTTGCCTCAGTTATGTGGAAGACCAGTGTATTTGCTGCTTACCACTTTGCTATTTAGTAGATAACTTCCCAGTTTGAAAAGGCCTTGTTTCTAGATAGGACAGACGTGTTGCAGTTTATATAAGATAGAAACTTGGAGCAGGAGCATTTCTCTTGCATTAAATTTATGCTCGCAGCAGTACCTGTATTGTATGCAGCTATCTTTAGAAACAGTCTTGCTGGATATATCTGTGCCCTCAGTGAAATGTAGAAAGCAGCAGTACTGAGGAGGTATTTCATTATTTAAAAGGTGAATGTTAAGCTTCACTGCTGCTGCTCTATACATTACACAAACTGCAGACACAACACATTTGTGCTAAATTAAAGAATAATAGAAGTGAGATAGACATGGTGTTGCTGAGCTCATCCTGCTGACAATTCTGTAGCAATAAGTTGCTTCCTCAGAACGTCCCTTCCCCTCAATTTTTCTCAAAGAGTTTCAATTCAACTTTTTTCTTTTTTTTTTTTTCCCCCATGAGAGACCCAAGAGCTCAAGAACTGCTTTGTAACACCCATCCAAGTTTATAAATAATGAAATTGCCCCAAGTTAGGAATGCCCTGAGACAAGTATTCAAGCATTTCTCTGCCTTTAGGGTACTAGCTCTGACAAGAATTAGGTGGTGGTTTAGTGGATGAGCTGTCAACCTTAATCCTCATACTTACAATTTATAGAGCAAGTTTATTTAGCAAAGTACTTCTTGTTTTCTTTAAACCTTTATAAGCCTGAAAATATTGTCATGCTTACTCTGATTTAAGCCACTGTCCTATTCTACACTTTACAGACCTTACTTTCATTGTAATGTTTATTTTTGCTTATATTGTAGAAGTGGTCATTCAGCAGTAATTTGCCCTTCTAACAGGTTATTTATTAAAGATGTTAGAGTGCTGTGCAAAATGCATTGCAAAGGAGATGACCTCGGTATCTAAAACAGTGCAATAAATGTTTTTCTCCCTGACAAGTTCAGAAGCGATCAGTGTCTGCCTGTGTGGCTGTTCTGCAGTCTTGCATAACTCCTTTCTAATTCCGAATCACCAATGATCTTTGAATTGCAATATAGGTGTCCAGTCAGCAGATTTCTTTCTTGAGCAGTGACAGCCTGTGAATATCTGTAGTGTAAAAGCAGAGAATGGCAAGCCCTACTTCTCTTCTTAGTGCTCTGTTCATGTGTGCAGTCACCATCTCTAGGCATAGAGGGGCAGTGCTTCCTAGGTACGTGGATTTGTGCTCCCATGCTTTTGTGGTGAAGTGTGTAGCTTCTGTCAAACCTCTGCACGAACAACATGTATTCTGACATCTGGGTGTCAGCGCATTTTTCAAAGTGTAGAGTGGAGTATCTTTAAGCTGAAGTGATGAAAATAAGTGAAGCTGCAGCAGAGAGCCTGTTTGTTGGGTTTTAATTGAGTATTTTCTTGTTGCCTTTCTAGGTCTGATGTAGTTGTTCTTTGCTTTTCAATCGCTAATCCTAATTCCCTGAATCATGTGAAGACAATGTGGTATCAAGAAATCAAGCACTTCTGTCCCCGTACACCTGTCATTCTGGTGGGCTGCCAACTAGATCTCCGCTATGCAGATCTTGAGGCTGTTAACAGAGCCAGGCGGCCTTTGGCAAGGTAAAGTTTAAACAAAAATAAGAATTAGAAAAAGTTACCTTGGTAATCAGGTACAGTACTTTCAAAAGAGAAAGGATAGAGTCTAGTTTCCTTTTTCTATTGTAAAATGAGAACATATGTGCTTTCTTCTTTTTAATTCTGTTGTCTGAGTTGGTTACTTCTTTAACACATTCAGTTATTATATGTTTCCCACAATATTTTTGCACATTGGACATCTAAACTTGTTTGGATGGCTGAACACTACAATAATATAGAGATAATGATTACTGGTTTTCATACATGTCTTTCTCCATTTGAACATGTGTATCATGTCCCACCCTGTCACTATGTCATTGCTAAACCAACAGATGTTTTCTTAATTCTCAATGATTTTTTTGTAAATCCTAGATCACAGAAGAAAATAATTGCAAGTTGTTTGGTTTTTTTTAAGTTCTGAGATTAAAAGAGAGTTTAGGGTCATTCTGGAAAAGCTTTGTCCTTCCCAGATTCAAAAGACAATCATTCACATGTTTGGGCGAAACAGTCCCGCAATTACCTGCTCACTTCTAATTTCCTCTTTTTATGTGAATTTCAATGAAACCAGATTCATGGAAATAATATCCATGATCGTGTAATCAAAGACTGTATTGTAATAAATATCCATAAAGGAATTGAATTAATATTTCGTGAGCTTTTAAAATACTTTGCACTGCATTCAAATTCTTGACTCGGCAATACAAGTTTCATAGGTTTGTTTGTTTATTAAACATTTCTTCATTGTATGAGTGGGGTTTTTGCTTGACTTTTTAAAAAGAAGTGGTTTTTCAGCACTCAGAGTTCTTCTGCCCTAATCCTCTTTTCTGATTTCACCACTAATAAAGTTTAAACCAGTACTCTGCATGTCTAGCACAGACTTCTGCCACCTGAACTGATTATTTATTAGCTGGCGAGTAAAGCAAGCTGTTGTCTCGAGTGTGTTAAGTCTGTGCCAGCTTGTGTCTGCCCAATATGGTACACTCAGAGCACACAGTGGTGGGTCGTGTCTTCTGGTGAGAAGATTTTTGTGTTGGGAAAATGGATCTTAGCCGAGACTTTTTTTCTGGTCTGTTTAGCCTACGTTGTGTACTAGAGCTGCCCTGGAACTTCATGAGTTCCCACATAATGCTTCTACAGCTGACACAGGCCTTTCTCTTAAAGCTTGTGTTCAGTTATGCTTTTGTCATGATTTTCTTTAAAAAGTATAAGCTTAAAAAATTCTTCACTGTGAGGGTGGTGAGGCCCTGGCACAGGGTGCCCAGAGAAACTGTGAAGGCCCCATCCCTGGCAGTGTTCATGGCCAGGTTGGATGGGGCTTTGGGCAATCTGGTCTAGCGGAGAGTGTCCCTGCTCATGGCAGGGGGTTGGAACTAGATGGGCCTTGAGATCCCTTCCAACCCAAACCAGTCTATGATCCTATGAAATATTTCTCATTTCATATTTAGCTATATTTGTGGCATTTTTATGTCATGAGAATTTCCATTTGAGTCTTAAACAAAGAAAAATACTGAAAGAATATCTGAGTAGAAAGGGAGGTAAGGAGATAATGAAAGTTCTCAAACATCAACTTTTTGTAGTGTAGATTTCCCTTTAACAGAGAGAAAGCTTGATCCATTTTGTGAAAATTATCTTTACATATTTTTAGTAACATTGCAAAGACACCACCAAACTAACTTAAACAAAATTACAAGCATGTGCTATTTTAAAACTCTCTGAAGTCATGGTTGTGGATTTCCAAAGGGCTTTGTGGGGCTTAATTTTCTATTTTGTTTCGTTTGAATGATAGTTCTCTCAGAATTGGTGCTGAGACATTTTGTAAAATTCCATGCTTTCTGAAGTAACTTTGTGATGATCATTGTGTGTGAAAAGGTTTATTTTTTGTTTAACCTTAGGCCGATAAAGAGAGGTGACATTTTGCCACCAGAAAGAGGCAGAGAGGTTGCCAAGGAACTTGGGATACCATACTATGAAACCAGTGTATTTGACCAGTTTGGGATTAAAGACGTGTTTGACAATGCAATTAGAGCTGCCCTGATCTCCAGAAGACACCTGCAGTTCTGGAAATCTCATTTGAAGAAGGTCCAAAAACCTTTGCTTCAGGCTCCATTCCTACCTCCAAAAGCCCCTCCTCCAGTTATCAAAATTCCTGAGTGTCCTGTACCGAGCATGAATGAAGCTGGATATTTGTTGGACAGCCCACTGTGTGCAGATGTTCTGTTTGTTCTCCAGGAGCAGGACTACATTTTTGCTCACAAGATTTACCTAGCTACCTCCTCTTCAAAGTTTTATGACCTTTTCCTAATGGAATGTGAAGAAAGTCTGGATTTGGATGAAACACTATGTAGTAATAAAGAAAATACAAATAAGGCTGTTCTGACAAGTGACCTTGAGACAAATGGTGACAGCGATGAGACATCCTTGAAATATGCTGATGTTAAAATTCCCCCACCAGAGAGTACTGACTCTTTAAATGTGCTAGAACCCGAACCCAGTGAAACAAATTCTGCGGCACGATCTCTGTCATCCTGGGGTAAGGGGTTTGTTAGTGTGCATAAGGAAATGCAAGTGAATCCGGTCTCGAATAGGACGTGTCCTGTAACTGTGGTAAAAATGGATTCATCTGTGCAGGCCGGACCTTTTAAAACTGTTTTGCAGTTTTTATACACGGGGCAACTGGATGAAAATGAAAAAGATCTCACAAGACTGGCTCAGATTGCTGAAATCTTGGAAGTATTTGATTTGCGAATGATGGTGGAGAATATTATGAATAAAGAAGCCTTCATGAATCAAGAAATTACAAAAGCATTTCATGTCAGAAAAGCTAATCGGATAAAAGAGTGCCTTTGCAAAGGGACATTTTCTGGTAAGGAAATACATGCTTTAACAGGAAAAGCACTAATTCTTTTCTCATTCATGTTACTGTCGCTTCACAGACTTCAAAAACTGTGACAGCTCACATTGTTCTGAGAGGACGATGAGCCCAAAATTACAGAGTTGCTCAGGGCCAACTGTTCCAACCTGGGATTCTGCAATTTAATTTCTCAAAATCTACACTCAAGCTTTTAAATAAGTGACCCAATTCTCCAAAGTGTTGAATGTTCAATCTCCCCCCTTCTAAGCGAGGCTTTTTGTTTAACTATATAAAACACTGGAGTTGTCTTTGGGATGGGGGTCATGGGAAGTGACCGAAGGCCTTAGGTAACTATGTGCAAGTGAAACACGCGTTCTTGAGACGCAGTTTCACTTTAAACGCAGACTTGCAGCATGTCTGTTGCTTTGTTCCCATGGCAGATGTGACATTTAAATTGGATGATGGAACCATAAATGCCCACAAGCCACTGCTGATCTGCAGCTGTGAATGGATGTCTGCCATGTTTGGAGGATCGTTCATTGAAAGCTCAAACAGTGAGGTATTTGTCCATTTTTGTCCATTTTGCTTATAATGTCTGATGGATTTAGGGTGATGGAAGCATCATTTTGTATCTACTTGAAAGTTGCGATAATCCCTGGTACGGGTTTTTTATTCTTCCCTTGCAGACGTGGGAAGCTTTTCTTGTTAAGGCATTAAATTAGCATGCCTAGGAGGGTAACATATTTTCTGCAAGGCATGAGACTTCCTCCAGTGCTGGGACATGTGTTTAAACCTGAAATTATTTAAAATGTTAAATATGGGGGAAAAAATAAATATGGATTTGTGAATTTCTTTAAAATAAGTTTTACATTTGTGTGAACATATATTTATACAATTAGAAGCATTACAAAGAATACTGGGAGCAGGGTCATTGAGGAAGGAATTAAAGGGGAAAAAGGGTTGAAGAACATGGAGTGTTAAACTAAAAAAGGTGCCTGGCTCTATAGTACTTCAGTAGAAACCAAGCTCAGATTCTCTAGTGCATCAGCTTGTCCTCTTGAGTGAAGCAGGTATAAAGTACAGTATAAAAGATCTCAATGCTTCGAGTTAAGATTTTGCAGCAGAAGCGTTGTATTTTGAAGTGCCCTCATGATCTGGTTTTCAAATTCTAAACACCGCTAATAGTTTTTTCTTTTGTCTTATCCATACCCAGTTTTTTATTTTTGTTTTGATTTTCTTGTTCCTTTCCATACATATAGGTCTTCTTCATATGAAGATTTCTGGGGTTTTGTGTTTAATATTCTGGAAGATTGTGTCCTACTTAGATTTTTCTTGCTGCTTCTAATACGACTGTAAACATAATTCATTTCCCAGAGGCATGCTCAACAAGTGGTTCATTAAAAATACAGTTTGATTCTAGTAAGCAGCATTTGGCAATGAAGAATATACATTTATTTTCTACCAGCCTATTTTTAATTATTAACTTAACAGTCTTTGCTCATCTTTCCAATTTAAAATATTTACCTTCCATTTTGTAGAGTTTAAAGCATTCAGTAATGCTTTTGGAAGTTTTAAAATGTAGGTAAATATGAATTGAATGGTTTCCTTTGACTGGCTTACCAAAAAACAAAGCCATCTACTTTTTCCTTATTACTTTTTCTGTATTTGGGACACAACATTTTATAAACTCATTCACTGAACATACTGTTCTGTCCACCTACAAAAATGTATTAATAATGAATGAGTTTCACCACTAGCTCCTCTTATTTGAAGAACTGAGCTGCTTCCCAGAGTGGCTGATATGCATAAGTTCCTGCTTCAGCACTAACAGATCTGGGTTTGAATCCCACCCATCCAGGCAGAGCTGAAAGAAAGATTCCCAAGCCCCCAAAGGTTAACACCCAGCTGCCTGGCAACAACGATTAACCCCTGTCTAGTAGGAAGTATGTGCTGGTTCCTTGCAGTTAGATTAAGTTGCATGTAGATTTAATTCTACATCACAATCTTTTATTATTTTTCTGCTCTGCCACTTTTTTACTGCAAGGTCTTCAGAATGTGACAGTGCATTCTTCAGTGCCAGCATCTCTTGAGTTATGAAGATGTATCTTACAAACTTCTGATTAATGGGACCAACTAGCTTGGGTATTGAAAGCAAGCTTATCTGCTGCAGCCTTGACCCCTGCAAGAATCAGTTTTGCCCTGTTCTATGGAGGAGTGATCTTGTGCGCAAACCATAGTTGAGATGCTACAGTGACAGGTTACAGTGAGGCTTTCTAACTCTCCTTCTTCTTCTTTTAGGTCTCCATGCAGTGAACTGGAGTTAGGGTTGTGCTGCCAAGAAATTAGATAGCTTTTGTCCTAGTCTTAATAGTTTCATTCCACGGTGGTTATGCTTAATTACATGTGTGTGAGAGAAACGGTTTACGTTTTCTTTGCCTCATTTCTTCAGTTCTCAGTCCCTTCCCAACCATCATTTACTTGGATAATTTGGTTATTTATAAACAGACTGAGAGGGGTGGGTTTTTTATTATCCTTTGGTTTCTGTTATTCTCAGAATGCCCAGAATATCCCTTGCCAGGAGCAGATAGATTGCATTCCTCAAGAAGTTTACCAAGGGAGGTTTGGCATGGGAAATGCGCAGTGGCTTTATGTATCCAAGAAAGCTGTCCGTTCACAGGCTAGAAAGCATTGAACAGATTCACTGTTTGGGGTGGATCCAATTGCCATAACTTGGTAGAGTTGCTTATATGTAAACTGGCACAGGATCTGATTCCGGAGGCATGCTTACCTTTTGGCAGCTTCTTGACCTTCAGTGGGAAATTTCTGTTTTGAAAAATGTTTTCCCTGCGTTTCTAAAAGCACTTGAAGAGAAAAAGAGTGCAGCAAACTGGCAAAAGTGAAATATGGCCTTTATATGACAATTCCTTAATTATTATAGAGTCTTTTCTTAAATATCTTTTCCAGGTAGTTCTTCCCAACATAAACAAGACTTCCATGCAAGCAGTTTTAGATTACTTGTATACCAAGCAACTGTCCTCCAGTCAGGAACTGGACACACTTGAGTTAATTGCATTGGCAAATAGGTTTTGCCTTCCTCACCTGGTTGCGCTAGCAGGTAAGAGTTTGTGGCCTTGTCCAACCCAGTGTCTCATGCAATGGCTGAAACGTGTTTTATTGATTTTGAAATGCACAGGATTTCTCAGGTGTCAAGGAAAATAAATATTATTTTTTTTCTGAAAGGGATAGTGTATACAAATTAATATTTTCACTTAGAAAAATGTATTTGCCTTTCTCGTGCCTTTTTTAGTTTTGTGCTAAACCAGGTCAGAGCAATGAAGTGTCCTGTGCTTTAAAAACAGAAGGAATAAACCTTCTCTTTAGCATTGATGCAATGTCTGTGTTTTGTAATATCCATTCTGTTGGTATTAATTTACCTGAGAACACGGCAGACCCCAGGCTTTCCATTATGTAATGAAGTGCTCCATTATACATTTGTATTCAAAGAAATTAACTGAGCCAATTCAAAACTGATTAGATGATCATGTTTTTTAGAAATGCTGTCTGGATCCCTCTTCACTGCCTAGGTAGCAATTGGATATTTTGGTATACACCTGGGGATTCAACGCTCATTTTCTGTTACAGATTTAGAGAAAAATTGCAGGATAGGATACTACTTAGTTTTAAAATTAAACTTGTACACACCCCAGACCTCCGGGGTTGGGTGTGGTTTTTTGTTTGTTTTTCTCTATGTATGTAACTTGGTGGTGTTCTGAAGACATGGCCAAGGCCAAACTCTGAGACAAAGCTGCACATATTTACAGGACAACATTTAGGCAGAATTTAATCACGTATTCAATCCTAGCTCTACTTCAGTTGTGCATCAGGACTGTGTAGCTTGTCTTCACTGGTTCTGACAGACCAAATGGTTATTGCCTGATTTTATATGCATGTTTTAACTGAAGTCTTGGTTATTTTTTTTTAAGTAGTTGCAGCATAAACGTACATATACTACTGAGAATATTTCATTCCATTTAATTCTTGATGAAATAATTTTTGAGTCCAAAGGCTACTGCCAACAACTGAACACAGCAGAGTAAAATCAGCTGACAGCATTTCCCAAAAAACACTCCAACCTCTAAGATGCTAGAAAATGGTTCTAGGAAAGGGTTAACAAGACTCTTGAACTGAAGTGACTTTTGGGGGAGCTGGTCAGCCTTCATCTGGATCCCCAGGAATGACTAATCTTTGAATCTGAAGAGGGCATGAGCTTTTCTATATCAGTGCTGTGGGTATAATCATTAATAAATCCACAGTGCAATGGCAAGTCCACTGTTGCCTTTTAAAAACTTGGCTGTTGCTTTTGTATTACCCAAAAGAGAGACCTGATCCGTATTTCTGAATTATATTAAATATTGCACCCATCCGTTCTGCCAGAAAGAGACTAGTGGCTGCTGAACTTTGTCCTTCTAGAAGTGGTTATTAATTGCAGGCTTGCTTTCTGTAAGAAAGAGATAAGAATTGTGTGTGAGACCAGAAATAAATAGTTTGGGTTGAGGCAAAGGGCCAAATCCTCATATGGACTGTGCTCCACTGGAGCAAGACGGTTTATGCCTGTGATGCAGAATCTGCAGCCACAACTCTAAAGGCGAGAATTTGACTTCATCCAAATCCGAAGTGGCTCAGAATATCTGGGTGAATGTACCACTTGCATAACGTTAGAGTTAACAGGAGGAGGAGGGAGAACACACCTTCCTGGTTCTTTGGTACCCATGGATAATCTGACCTTTAAATGTGACTGTTTCCCATGTGAGTGATGAGTTTTCTCCTCTAACAGAACAGCATGCAGTACAAGAGCTGACAAAAGCCTCTGTGAGCGGCATTGCAATAGATGGAGAAGTACTGTCCTATCTGGAATTGGCACAGGTCAGTGTGCACTGTTTTAAAAGATTTTCTGACCAGCTGCAGGACTTGCTTTTAGCACCTTATTGGTTTTGAGCATTGCTTTTAAGTGGCTCAAAGTCTGCAGTTCTGAGAGTGACTGACACTAAAACTTAGTTTTATCTTCTATTTTAAAGAAGGTTTTTTCCATTAGTTCAAAGGTGAAACATCTATTTAAGTAATCTCAGAGGAGTTGTCTTTCAAATATATATTTTAGTAACCTTCCAAGCTCCACATTCTCATGGCCATGCTTCAGTAACATGAAATGCAATGTAATGAAGCTATGAATGATTCTTGGGCTCCTTTCAGTTCAATTCTCGTAGATATATTTAGACCTGTATTGCAAAGGCAACAATTTTTGTATTCTTAGACTTGACACTTAGACTTGGCTACTCAGAGCCAGTCATCTGATAGTTCAGAGTCAATGCAAATCCTACTACTTCATGTTCACATTTCACTGTTTCTTGAATCCCGGAAACCTCAAGTCTCATGAAAAGAGAGAGCCCCCAGCTCACTGTTAAACTGCACACCTCTGTTTTCCAAAAGGAGGGCTACAGGAGTCTCCCAGATACAGTAATACAAGCTAAAATATTTTTTAAATTTTATTATTCTTGATTTCACACTAATGATGAGTCTGGCTGCAGCTTGGCTTCAAGTCTGGTGTTTAAGTAGCACTGAAATACAGCCCAAGCTAGCCACCATGCAAGACTTCCCACAGCTGCTTTCAAGTGCCTCTTTTGCAATACCTATAGTGCTGTTGCAAAATGAGAACTGAAGCCCTTCCAAGAAAAGAGAGCTCACTTCACTAATTTGATTTCATGAAGGGTATTTTTTCTTTTTTTTTTTTTTTCCTCCTGGTTGAAGACAGAAGTAATATGTTTAAGTACTGTTAGGATACCCTCTGTGCCCAGTACCTACATCACTATGGTGTGTTTAGAACCTGAGAAAATCATAGTAGATAGTCAGAATGTCAAAATAGATGCACATGCTATACAATCTGACTTGCGTTATGGCTGTGTTCCCTTTTGACCATAGGAAACTTGTACAAGATTTTGTACTGAGCTTTCAGTAGTACTTGATTTCGGTCAGCAAGCATAGTTTTCCAGGGTGTTACATCAGAGCAGGGTTTGCAGTAACTGTTAGGGATATACGACTGGTACAGCTGTAACAGACAATTGAGGTCCTGCATACCTCAGGTTCACATCCTGTGTGGGACTGAATGCAGTTTGCCAGATGCTGTGCATGCTAAGCACCTATTCGTGAGCCTTTTGGGTGTCTGGTTGTTCCAGCAGAATTGTGTGACAAAGTCTAGGGCATCTAGAGGCCACTTCAGCCTCAAAAGCCCCCCTGTACGCTTAGAAGAGCGCTGCCAGATACAGTCTGCTGGGGACCGTTCTAGCTCTAGCGTTAATTGGGGCTGCAAAATGAATGATAACCTCAGCCGATGGAATAAGCTCTTTGTTTTTCTTTACAGTTTCACAATGCTAACCAGCTGGCAGCTTGGTGCTTGCACTACATCTGCACCAATTACAACAGTGTTTGCTCCAAATTCCGCAAGGAAATCAAAGCTAAATCTTCAGGTAAGGGCAACTTTCCTCCCCAGTTTTCATGAGGTTTCCCCTCCTTTCTCCTCACCCAGCTTATTAAACATGAAGACAAAGATGAGCGCAGACAGGTAAGCCATGAGACTGAACCTCTGTGCAGAGGTGGCAAGAAAAGAGGGGGAAAATGCTTGAGCCGTATTTATAAATTCGTCTTACCTGTCGAGAAAGGCCATAATCATTAGCCTGATTCCTGGGCAAGCATTATGTTCTATGCCCATTTCAGTGACGCTAAAAAGAACAGAGCTATTTTCAGGCTCCACAATGAAAAATACACTCTGTAAAGGGCTTGCATTTTTACACTCTTTGCTGGACTAAGGCCTCTTGAGAGAAACACCTTTCAAAGTCTTTTCACCTTGTAAGGAAGGCACGTGAGGAAGCGGGGAATCCCCGATAAGCCAGCTAACATAGAGACTGGATAAACAATTAGCGGCATAGCTTTTTGCAGATGTTTCTAGGATTTGTGTATCTCATTGGCTTGTTTGGAGGCTTTTTGATTGTTTCTTTTTAAACAGATAATCAAGAATATTTTGAGAGGCATCGCTGGCCACCTGTGTGGTATCTAAAGGAAGAAGATCACTACCAGCGAGTTAAAAAAGAAAGAGAAAAGGAAGATGTTGCACTGAATAAACATCATTCAAAGCGGAAGTGGTGCTTCTGGAATTCCTCTGCTGTAGTTGCCTGAACAAAGCAAATAAGTGGAAATCTATAGTCAGAGTCAGAAATTAGTCTTATTGTTAGAAATAAGGTGTAGTGCAGGTTTTCAGGAAACTTTATTCCACATGTGCGTTTATTATTGCTAGGGTCAAAAGCACAAGCTCACTGAAAGTGAGCCTGGAACAGCTCCTTGAAGTCATATGTATATTTTTGGCTAGTAAACAGGTAAATGTCTACCATTATTACATTTCTTTTTATACAACAAAAAAAAAAAAACAACCAAAAAAAACCCAACCAAACAAAAAAAATATCCAGCATTAATGTTTCAATCTCCAGTTGGGAAATATTTTTATACTGTCTGGTGTATTTTGTTCAGATAAAATTCTGGATACCGTTTATTTTACAGACCACAAAGTAACCACGTAGCAGCTTTGTAATTAGATTTTAACTATTTTTACTATGCGAGTACAGTGAAATAGACAATCTTCAGTCGTAAGAGACCGCTTTTAGAGTATCTCATAAAAAGTCATCTTAGGAAAAGATCTAGTTGCCTAGTATAGGTTGTCTTTTTTAAACTAAGTACTGTGCACTGGTAATATAATTAGATGGTTATTTCCCCTTTCTAAAGTAAAGGGTTAGAATAAGATCCAATAACTGCGAGATATAGAGTGCTTGATCTTTGCTCAGCTGAATAATAGGCAGTATAATTACCTGTTCAACTGCAGGCAAATGTATTTCTAATATTTGCCATGTAAGTGCAAATAATTATGAGTATGTGGGCCATGTGAAATCTAGTGATTCTGAGTATTCAGAGGTTTTATATGTCTAGATCAAAGAGAATATTTCTAAAATCATTTAGAAGGGCTTATTAATTTATATCCTTATACAAGTATGGATCTGAATGCAAAAAGCAGTTACACTGCTTGCATTTCAATTACTGCATGGCAGTTACCTTGTTCTGCGGGATTTTAACCATGCAGCCATTCCTCATGCCGAATTCTTTTTTGCTTCAGTGCAAGCAAATGAAAGGGCTGCAAAACCAAGTAGGGGTTATCTAGTGTTACAGCATTTTGTAGATGAGGAAGGGTCTTCACCCACAAGATCACTTCAGTTTGATCCAAATTGTTTTATAGCTTTTCCCAGGTAGAATTCAAAAGGTTAGATAATTTTTAAGTAGACTCTATATTTCCCTGGGAAGTAGATATTCCCAGAAAGCTGGGGGCACAATGATGGCAGAAGGGCAAGAATTCTGCACAGGTGGTGCAAGAAAAAAACAAAGCCTCCAGTGTTTTCAAATAGCCTATGTGTTTATGATTTTTATGAACCACTACTCGTAAAGCTGCAGTGTTACACTAGGTTACATAAGGATGAGAGCATTTTTTAAAAGACCAAAACTAAAATGCATAGACTGTAGAACATACACGTGCAATCCTGTACAGTGTCTCAGGCACAATTCCGTAACCAAGGTAGTAGTGTGTATTAGGTTCATTAATATTGTTTTGTGCTGGCAGCTCAGCATACCAATGTGAAAAGCTGTTTGTGTGTGTTTGGTTTTTGTATTCAAAGGCAAGGCAGTACAGTCAAACCCCAGTACTGTAGGTCAGGAAAGGCTTTGGACTGAAAGCCATATACACCTCTACATATTTGCATTCTGAATAGACTAATTCTTGGCAGATGCTACCACAGGATGGTAGAAGCCACCCAGCATGGATAGAGATGCTGCTCTTCAACCTTTTATAAGGAAAGCAGGTGACAGATTCCTACCCCTATAAGATTCATCACTGTGTGGTGATAAAGAAGGGCTATAAATGATGGTTGCAAATATGTCTCCTTAATTCTTGGTCAGTGATAATGTATATTGTGGAGGAGAAGAATGAATGAGGGAAGACGTATCAAGACTAAAATGAGATAAATACCTGTTGTGATAAAATGTTAACCAGTCACACTTTAAGTATTGCTACTAGGTTTTACACAACCAAAGCTACTGTATGATTGTAATCTTGCCAAACTGTAATGGATATATAAATGAACCTGAGGTATATGCAATAATATCCAGTTGTGCTAGTTATCAGCTACTATAACCAAGTGGCTGGTTCATTTGGTTAATGCTGTCTATGGCCTTTAATCGTGGTGGTTATTTTGTGTTTTTTATTTTGCAAAAAAAAAAAAAAAGCCAATAAAACTGTTTAGTTACAAATTGTCTCCCAGTTCTTTGAAGAAGCTTCATAAATTTTCCATTAGGTGTTGCCCTCTTTAGTGCTGCTTACAAGCATTCAGAGGTGGGATCATTCCTTGAATTTTACTGAACTGATACTTGCATGGCATATTAGGGTTTATGGTTGGGATGGCAGAAGGACACATATACGGCATTTGTATATGATGGTGGAAGGTTGGTCCTTGTCACTTAATATTAAACTGCATACCAGCAAAAAACACCCTCTTGCCACATTTCCCCATGGTTTCTAATATTCAATTACCATTATATTACCCAAGGGACATGAAACTAATTAGTCATGACAGCCGTGGGGAGGAAAAATGCAGGTAAACAGCAGGACGTCTCTAAGGTTTTCACTATGCTCTAAACTTGTACACTCTTTTCCCTGCTTTCTCATTGCCTTAGTTGTCAACCATTATACAGAATTCTCTCATTACCTGTTAGTGGACTCCCAGCATCTATCTCCCTGAATATAGGCTGTTTATAATTGATAGCAAGTCAGTGCTTTTCTAGAGGATTTTTCCCAGCTGTCATGCAAAGAATGCCATGTTTGTGATTATTTTAAAGCTCTTAAGCAATGCCAAGGACATTGCCAGTAAGCACATTCAGTACACAGTGTATGTTTTTTTAACATGCTGATTTATGAGAAGTTGCGTATCACAGTGATTTATTTTTTTTTGCAAGCAAAGTTTTGTTTCTTTGATCTTATTATAAAAAGGTAACAAGCTCAACAGAAGCAGTGGTGACATTAGGTATAAAAATGTTTTTCTTGATTGTGATAAAACCAGTAGCATGGAAGGAAGGAGCAAATGAGCAGCATTGCTCTTCAGAGCATTCATTTTTTAAATATTGTAACCATTTAAAAGTCGCATGTCCTTTGTTTCTGGAGAGTCTCATTCAGTGTATTTCTTAGAAAGTGTTTTCCTATTTGTTCTTTAAGACAGAATTTCTGTGAGCAAGTTCCTCTGCATCACAACACAAACCAGTTTCTGTGGCTTCCCACCCACAAGTAGTACACCAAAGCCAGAAATAGAAGTGTGTTCTAAGTAAGATGGAATTGGCAAGACTTCAGCCACAACTCACTAATTTCATTCACTGGAGACCTGCCCATCACTCTTTTAGTCAGATCAGACCTCAAAGTGTGCAAAGGTAAGCCAGACAGTACTAAATAGTAGGTTCATTAAGAAGGGTTGCGTTGTAGAAGGGACTAATCTGAACATCCCTTCTGAGAACTGAAAGCAGGATTGTACCAGAGCAAGTAAAGCAAGAGCAGCACCATGCTTTATTGCCCTAATTCTTCAGCAACTTATTCACAGATATCCCTCAAGAATAACTTCTGCCTAAAAGTGATTTGTAAAATCAGGGAGGTTTTTTTTCATGTTCCAGTAATAAGAACTTGGAGATCAGCTTAAGGCATGTCAGAAATCCTGCTCTGACAGCAAAGTCTTCCATCTTCTGTACAAAGAGGTTTAGATAAAGATCTACTGTACTAAATAGGATTAATTTTGGTACCTGAACTCCAGGATGGGGAAATACTTCAGTTCCTCCAAACTTTTAAGATTACAGTCTGATGAAGAGATTTGCTTTGTCAGATGAAACTACAGTTTTGCCACTATTATGTCCCTTTTTTCCTAGATCACAGTCTTTATACTGTTGTCACTGGATAGGCCAGCATTTATATACTCTAGGTTGGATTCCAAGGTATGTGCTATGCAGTGACGTGTCTTTAAGGTCGCTGCTCACCACTCCTGAATCCCCTTAGCTTTTTGGTCTATTAAAATGATCTAACTGCATTTGCCTACGTCTACTTTTCCTGCAGGAAACATTCCTGTTGAAATGGATGTGATACCCCCCACAGACACTTTGGGCTTTGAAGGTACCACCTAATGAATTTACATATTATCACTTGCCAGTGTTCTGAATCTGCTAACAGAAGTTTGCTCTACGTACTGCATGCAGAATAAGACAGTGTGTTAGCAGCAATAGTCCCCATCCTGCAGGCTCTGCAATAGGATAATTCATTGTCAGTTAACGTATGCCTTTGCCTTTAGCTAAGGGAATATAACCCGTGTCATGGATTCACTCTGCACTAGCAGCCAGAGTTATGAGACTATTGTATATTTATACATGCAAACTAAATCCCTCACTGCTGCTTACATGAAAATCTTGATTTCTGGTAGAAATATGAAAAGCTTTTGGATCAAGGCTGCAGGAAACTAAGAAGAAAATTTGAACATCAGAGGATGCAAGAATGATTATGCTAATGTGTCTCAGCTCAGAGAAAGTCAAACTGAGACAGAGATGTGATTCAGGGAGAGTTAGCATGGGACAACAGAATTGTAATGGCTCCTTCATAATTGTTCAGCCTTGTTATTTCATTTGTAAGCAGGCCATGTAGCTACAACATCCCACTGGGCTGTTCTGCAGCAACAGACATTCTCATCATGCAGGTCCTGCTTCCCCCCTCTACAGGGTAGGGGGACACAGGGTACTGTGAAAACATTATATTGCTGGTTCATCTCAAGTCCTTTCCTGTATACCATTGATACCCCACAACCTCTCCCTTGGCCTGCAGAGTAGCCCAGTACCACCCACTGGACATGGTGTATCTATTTGTCTGATGTTGAAGGTTATTCCAGAGCAGCAAGGACCTTACCCCAACATATGAAGGATCTCCAGCACATCTCCTTCACCAGGACAGCTGACAGCAGAAGGACGAAGCTCTGTGGCAGCCAGGTAATGGCCTGTTTAGGGGTTTCAAGATAAAAATTACAAACAACTTTCAAAAAAACCTCAGAAAGTCAGAGACTGAGTCACAGAACACACAGGGACCAGCCCCATGACAGCCTGGACAGCAGTATTTCAGGTACCATTTAAAAATGCCAGACTGGGGAGGGGTAGATTCCCTGTAGATAGCAGCTCTGGTTTTCAGCTTTAAAGAAAAGCAGGCTTCACCATTAGATAAAATTAGCAAGTTGGGTGCCATCCCTCTGTATTGCACAGGTCTGAGCAGACACACTGGAGAACTGTCTCTTCCCCTGCCCCACTCTGGCTGCTCTGAAGTTTCAGATAAGCAGTCAGGTGATGGCCCTTCACAGGGAGGATTTTCTTAATTTTTCTTGCCTTATGATTCTATGATTCGGGTTTTTTAAAAAGCATTCTTTATTCCTCATAAAGATTAATATTTATTTTAAGTTTTAGCTGTATAATAAGGATTACATGGCATTCCAGGTATTAGGGCTGAGTAGTCAAATTATTCTCACAGGTTAAAAAAACCCGCTACAATTAGCAGCAGTTTAAGAGTATATGATTAAATTTGCACATTAGGCATTAAACATAAGCTGGTCATTCTGACCAGATGATCAGATGTGATTGCTCCTGCCTTCCAGATATTACAAATACTAGTTGTGTACTATGTATTACAAAGAAGTTTCTTTAGATTTCTTTCCTGGGTTCTCAATTAGACTTACAGCCTGCTTACAAAGTTTTCTGGATTCCTGAGCTGATTATGTCACATCTACATTTTCAATGGTAGAGTGTCTAGGCTTAATTTTTAAATAATAAACAAATCTCATCATGTGATGAAAGTTCATTAGATGATGATGCTTTTTCCCCACAAGCAGCATAAAGAAAGGGGGTTTCTAAGGAACCTCTGGGGACTCGGTGAGGCCAGGGAAGCTCTGTGAATCCTCCCTGTACCTGCACAGCAGAGTCTGTGGGAAGAGCTGCATTGGCTTGCAGGGGATGCGATTGGGTGTTGCTAGTCCTGCATTCTGTAAGACATCCAACAGCATCCTGTAAAACAACCCCAACCAAGTGTAAGTACTCACACTTTACTACTGATCTTCAAGATTATGATTTGCCTCTACTTCATAGCTGTCTGAGGGGTACACAGAGCTTTTCCTGCCCCTCTCAGGCAGGTCCTCCCCAGCTTTGTTCCCCTTTTGTTTTGGCTGGCCAAGGGCAGGAAAGTTTAGGTACACTGAGTGATTTCTGGCCAGCAGGACAGCGTGCATCTCTGGCAGGTGCTGCAGTCAGTTGAGGACTGCAGTTCCCACAGCTGCACAGACTTTGCTGTCTCAGGTTTCCAAAGCTAGAAAAGGAACAGTGGCAGTGAGCTGTAGAGACTGGTGTCTGCACTTAATGGGGGTTTTTATTTGCTACGGGGGGGTCTGTTTGTTTGCTGTAGTCACAGAAAGGTTTGTTTTGTGGAAGGTAATTTTTTTAAGACAGGATGAATAAGAAATAAAAATGACCATATCAAAAGATAATTGGGTGATTATCAAAAGGTGGTTGGGTGGTTAAAGACTTGCTTTCCTTTCTTCTTAGTCCTCACCAGCATGTCTGAAGGTGAAGAAGGAATTGAAAGTTCAGTGCAGGGGTTGCTGGCAGCATTTTCCTAATTGTTAATAGAACTGATTGCTCCTGCATAGCTGAACAGAGGGGCAAGAAGGCTCATTGTTAGAAGCCATAAAATGATCCACCTTCGATCTTTCCTGCTGCCCATTGGGTAGATGCTACAACAGGTGTTGGTCTGAGCTTGCTGTAGGGCTCCAGGAAGGGTTCTGTAGTCATACATGGAGCATGTGTGCCATGCACCTGTAAAAGGCAGGCACTGGCTGCGTAAGCTGCAGCTATAGGGACAGCATTTAATGACCTTGCTGTTCTCTTCTAGCTCCACAACTTTTGGTTTTCTCTAGGAAAGGATACCAAGGAGACATTCCTTACCCTCCCAGCCCACTAAACACAGGATGACACTTGGACTACGGAGGTTACTACTAGTTAGAACTTCATTCTCCCCTCAGGCTTCGAAATCCTGTTTCCTTAAACCTAGGTACACAGACACCAAAGAGAAATCCAGCAATTCTGCCCATTGCACATCCACTCATTCTAAGCTGGTTTTCAGCCTTTGCCAGCCAGGCTGCCCATGCAGAGGAGCCAAGCTGCAGAACTTGTCACATGACTCCAGGGATGTGAAGAGCTTGCACGAGTTCCCAGGTAATCTGGAAAGGTTGATGGATGAGAAGTTGGGGAGTTAATAAATACATAGAAAGTATGCCTGACTGAGCAATTTCCAAAGTCAGCTGAGCAGCTGGGAGTTTTCAGGAGAGGTATCACTAACTGGTTGTGCTGTTCTTTGTTTCTCTGGGCATCAGGTTTTGGCCACTGTCAGAGACAGCGTGAAGGACAGATGGATCCTTGGTCTGATCCAGCACTGCTGATCTCTATGCTCCAAAAAATGTCAGTATGAAGGATTCAGTACAGGAAGGAGCTTCTCCCACCTATCCATGTGCTCCTTTGCAATGAGCTAATAGGTTTCTTTCCATGCCGTTTTGCTGATCACCTTCTATTCTTGGAATTTTGCAAAATGCTCTAATGCTGCTGCTCCAATGCTAATAAGAAATCCAAGTGGCATTGTTGGAAGCATGCATTTAAAGAGTCACCTGTACTTTTCACAGGTTAACATGCAGCACTTCAGCATGCCTCTACCGCAGCACAGGCACTTAATGGGATCATCGCCCACTCACTAGGCCACATCTTGGCAGGCTGTACATCATCCACAAGAGTCCATAACTGCTGTAGCACACCTGACATCTCCTGGATGTTTATCTAAAAACCTGTACCACATTGGCTCTAGGTTATCTTTCTGTTGTAGCCGAGGTGAAACAGAAGTGGTTTTATCAGGCTCATGCAGGTGATCAAGACCTGCCCTTGATCTCTTTCCTTTGTGTGCACACCTAATCATAAACAATTCTTCAATGGACTGTCAGATATAAGCTACAGGTTCAACTAATTTGTTCTTTCACTGTTTCATCTACTGCTGTTGTCTTTCAGGGACCCATCAGTGTAAGACAGATCTTCTCTTTAAATTCCCTTTTGGTCTTAATTGCAATACCTAGGGGAAAAAAAGCAGCCACAACATTTTTCCCTTTTTCCCTTCAGCAGTGAGCTACACTGTCATCTGATTTGGCAGCATTTGAGTGAGGCACTGATCAAGTCAAAAGTTGCAAGTTGCGCCAGGGAAGGTTCAGGTTGGAGATGAGGAGAAATTTCTTCTCGGAAAGGGTGGTCGGGCATTGGAATGGGTTGCCCAGGGAGGTGGTGGAGTCACCCTCCCTGGGGGTGTTTAAGGAAAGGTTAGATGTGGTACTTAGGGACATGGTTTAGTGGGTAATAGGTGGTGGGGGGACAGTTGGACTAGATGATCCTTCAGGTCACTTCCAACCTTAATGATTCTATTCTATTCGGGCACTTGACATTTCATGAGCATTCTCATTCTTTGATACGGGCTGTAATTGGGCATAGGGTAGGCTGGCACAGTCACTACATTTGTGCTTTGTCACCTGCACATTTGGAGGGAGTGGCATACTCTAGGAAACCAGAAGACTTTTCAGGAAGAGTTAGTCCCTAGCCTGCTAAGAAAGTAGGCATTTGTAACACATTAAGGGCCATGTTCAGCCTGTAATGGACAGACAGGGGGAATTGGAGAAGCCCAAACTCATGGAAGGTGGAAAGACTATCAGGGAATAACGAAGCATTCCCACAGGATGGGAGTTGAATGGCATCAAGTGATACTAGTACATGGCAGGTTCACAACCAAGAGCATCTCTCCACACCAGTGTTAGTTGAGCTGCAAAATTTATTGCCAGAGAACACTGGCTGGAAGCTCGCTCTGCTCCCAAAAGAAACCTTTGTGGAAGAAAACTTTTCAATACAAGATGCCCTCTGCTTCAGGGACTTAAACCCAAGGCACTGAAAGTTGGCAGTGTACCACCAAATAGCATTTCATGCCTACCTTCACTGTATGTTCCCCAAAGCATCTGTCAGAGGCAGGATTTAGGGCTGAGCAGACCTTTGGTGATCTGCTTGTGATGGTTCCTGTGACCCTCATTAAGGATACTCCTACTTCACTGCAGAAATACCCAAGTCTGCTCTTTCTCCCCCTGTGCTGCAGGCAGGGTCCCTTGAACAGGCTCATCTTCTATCCAGTGTCAGTTCAAGAGCTCATCACTTACCAGTTGGCAAGTACAGGAATTCATCCTTCATCCACTCCTGGAAGACTATGGTGTTTCTGCATTGTTCTGTCCTTTAGAAGATAGGTCAGATGCATGAAGTGATGGTGTCTACAAAGAGAAAGACTGGAAAACAGAAGCCCCTTTGAGCACAGGAGTCAGACCCAGGCTCCTGGGAGTAAGGTAGACTACTCCTGCCCAATATACTTAATGATGAAATCTGGCTTCATGGTCTACAACAAACACTGATCATTGTTCTGGATGATGCTAAATCACATGAGAATACACAGCACAAATACAACATCTGCCAGATTTTAAATTATCTTGAATCATTTTGCCCTAACCAAGTGTTACCCAAGTAACACATTAAATTCAGCTCTTAGTGTTGTGACCCCCAGGGTCACCTATGCCACCTCACTTTTTCTGCCCTTTTGCCTCTTGGAAGTTAATCAGTTTCCAGTTCCAGAGTTGCACAGTAGCATATTAAAAAGATCATTCTGCCATGAGCACTGATAATAGGGAGATACGTCTTACCATAAGTGTAGCCATCAGCCTGTTGCTGACTGTAGAGAGTCAAGATAAATACTGTGTCCAGCCATCACTTCTTTGTCTTGTTCCTTACCTGCTTTGCAATTTTTCACACACAAGGCTGACAAAGTACTATCACATACTGTGATATACATGTCTTCTATTGCACTGGGAATAATCTTTCATTATTATAAGCTTTTTCAGTTTTCTTAAGGCCTTTTACTGCTTTGCCAGTGTAGCATAATTTATTTGGTTGAGTGGTTTACACGTTAAAGTGTGTGAAGTTGTATTTATAAGTCTCTGATGAGTTCTTTGCTGGCTAGTGGATCAGTCTTGTGCCTTTTTTTTATTGCAGCTCTCTGCTTTCACAGTGCAATTTTTCACCCAAAAATGAGGTTTCAAACCTGCTGACTTCTGCCACCTTCACACTAGTTCAATTCTCAGCTCCAGATAGACAGCACAGAGCCTGGCATCCTCCCTGCTGCAGGAGCTTCTCACTTGTGTCCAGAGCAGCTGAGGACCCTTCAAACAGCAAGCTGCAACCATCTCTCTGAGCTGCTGTCCTTTGCTTTTTTGCTCCGTGCCCTTAGTTTAAGTCACATATTCTTATATTTAGTTTAAAAAGTTTAGGCTGTCTACTGTTGCCTTTAAAATTGAAATGGTTCTTTCCTCCCCATACATCCTCCTCCCTCTTGTAGCTTAAGCTTTTCCTAAGCCATATAACAAAGTGTGGGCATGAAGTGTGATTAAAGATGACTGTGGGTATACTCACATCAGAGTACAGAGAAAACTTAGCTCAGTTTTGTGCAAGTGCCATTAGTGGTGGAGAGCTCATGCAGCACTTCAGGTAGGATAGAACAAGGCACAGTCAGAGCCAGACGTATACCAGTCCTTGCTCTTTCTTGTGAAAGAAAGCAAGGAACAACACACTCCTCCCAGACTTGATGATACCAGACTGCAGTCACTTGATTAACCGTAAATGCCTTTTGGGATGTGGTTCAGCTAACTGAGATCTACCTTTATGTAAGGCTTAGTGCCAAGGTTTTTTACTACAGACCCAAACCTTAGGTAGAACACTTATATCGGTCAATGGAGTTAACATCAAGTGAATTGGTACTAAGGTAGTTAATAAAAACCACAGCTTTTCCTAAAAATATGTTCAGAGAATTTGAAGTTCAGGGAGAGTCATGTCTTTTGTCCTTGCCCTGCATCAGTGGCATCTTGTTTTGCCGACTAGGCCCTCGGAAATACTGCGCACACTTCAGTGCCTTTTGGACAGGGGAGAGGAAAAAGGAAAATTATATTTAGAGAAGGCTAAAGGGTAGGTGGTAGGCAACCCCAGCTGAACTTGAGGCTTGTTATTACATGCCAAATCATCTCCATGAGTGGTTTCACCTGCATTCACCTTAGCCAAGAGGAGTGTTTGCAAGCTTCCTGCATGCACAGCTCCCAGCCCTCCCTCTTGCCCCATCCCTCTGACCTCCAGCTGCAGGAAAGCTCTGGAGCAGCTCATTAGGCAGTACCACAGGTGAGCCTTAGGACAACCTTTACACTATTCCCTTTGGATACGTGCCAGCTGCACAGATGGCTTCTTTTTGACTCTGCTTTCTGCTGAGATGTACATATTAAAACCTGTCTCAGGTCAAATCTGCCTTTGCATAGCTAGCTAGAATATAGCTGTGTGGCTAGTTGTGAAAGAGCATCACTTTCCTTCCTAAGTATGAGGCTCTGTTCCTCTGTTTTGGGATATTTTATCCACCTGCTGACGGTTTTGAAGGTTACCAGGAGCAGAGAGAAATGTGACCCAAAAAACCCGCAATACAACATCTGAAAAGGGTGAATTAAGAGCTGAATTGGCTGTTTAAAGCCTGATTCAGGCAACAGGAGTGGCTGATCATTAACTTTTCTGTAGTAGATGAGGCAGTGCTATAAAAGCATATTACTGAGATTAATTAATTTAGCACCACAACATCACTTTTAAGTAGGTGGATTATCCCAATGAGTAGAGAAAAAGCAGTAGATAAAAATACTCTGTGGAAGCTAATTGTAAGTACATCAGCTGCACAGAGAGCCCCACACCTATTTTTCCTCAATCACTGTACAAAGCCACAGCAGCAATACCCTCTAACTTTGAGCAAGGCATTTCCCCCGCTATTAATGATCAGCTAGGATTCACGGTCAAGATATCCCACATGACAACTCATCCCTACAGTTGTTAGATGTTTTACTACTAGTTCCTTAATTAAACACCTCTTTCTTTAGCACAATGGTGTAGTATAACAGCAGGGAGCAGAGACTGAAGTCTAAAGGCAACAGGAGCTTACAACTGTTTCCTTGCAAGAGGCATCCTACAGTGTTACTAACTAGCACGAGACAACCCCAGTGAAACCAGGAAGAGAAGGTTTCTAGCAGGCCAAAGACTTGGATGCCAAAACAGGACGGAGGACACTGCAAGGAACTCTTGGCTCAGCCCATGAGCAAACATACAGGTTAAACAAACATGGACTTAAACTGCTAACAGCACATAACTACTGACTTGCCATAGGATGGAAGGTTTCATGCAAAGGGAGACAGGTTCTGATAGACAGTGGAAGCTACAGATTTCATTTTCTAGCTTCTTATACTTCTTGCACAACAGAAGAAAAATACCAGTTTAAGTTACATAAGTGTGAAGCAGTTTACCTTTTGCTTCCTTTAGCTCTGAGTACTGCTTCTCCCCTCCACCAACAAGCTCTAATACTGGTCAGCTCTGCTGTTGCTTTGGGATTTATAGCCCTCCCACTCCCCCAGAAGCCTTTGCAGCCTGTCCTCCTCCTCCTCTTCCTCCTCCCCTGAGTTTTATTTCAGTGGGCTTTAGTCTACTAGGAGAGATTTATTTCAGATGCAGCATGGGTTTTAATTCTTGTTTCTTTCCATCCTTTTCTGCTGAAATTGTGTTCTGTTAAGTACAGTAATGTCTTCTTGTTTTCATTATGCAAGATAAAATGTTTGCATGAAAAAAATATTTTTAAGTTTTTTAGAGGAGATCTATTCATAAGCGTTTATGTATTCTTCTGTAGGGAGTCATCTACTACAGCCCTACGTAATATTTGGAGCTTGGATCTCAAAGTGGGCCTCGAAGAGGATCTTGAGGACAAAAGGTAAGAGAATTCTTCTGACCAGAAAAGAAAGAGATAGTGTGTTTAACCCTTTTCTGTGTGCTGCTGCTTCTCTTTCAGTCTCCAACTGATCTTTTTCTTGGTTCATTTACGCAGCAAATTATGAAGGAAAAGTGCGTTTCGGTGTTATCGTCCGTTGCACAACAAAAGAAAATTCCTTCATGGTTGTTCTGTACAGGTGACAGGTTCACCGCTTCCTTGGCAAAGTATTTCCTTTGATGCTGTATCTACCCGTATCATAGATGCTGCATTTGTTAACAGCCTACAGTCTTCTAGGGATTGTAGGCATGTGACTAAATATATGAAGAAACTAGTAGGGACATTCACGTGTTTTAGATGTGTTNCTGGGCTTGTTTAGTCTGGAGAAGAGGAGGCTCAGGGCAGACCTTATTGCCCTCTACAACTACCTGAAAGGGAGTTGTGGTGAGCTGGGGGTTGGCCTCTTCTCGCAGATAACTAGTGACAGGACAAGGGGAAATGGCTGCAAGTTGCGCCAGGGAAGGTTCAGGTTGGAGATGAGGAGAAAATTCTTCTCTGAAAGGGTGATCGGGCATTGGAACGGGTTGCCCAGGGAGGTGGTGGAGTCACCATCCCTTAGGGTGTTTAAGGAAAGGTTAGATATGGTACTTAGGGACGTGGTTTAGTGGGTAATAGGTGGTGGGGGGATGGTTGGACTAGATGATCCTTGAGGTCACTTCCAACCTTAATGATTCTATTCTATTCTATTCTATTCTATTTGTTAACAGCCTACAGTCTTCTAGGGATTGTAGGCATGTGACTAAATATATGAAGAAACTAGTAGGGACATTCACGTGTTTTAGATGTGTTCATCTGAGACTCTCTGGAGCTTTATGTTTCCTTCAGCATGATGAAGCTCTCGGCGATGCTCTGTCAATCAGGTACGTGGTCTAGGTGTGCACTCCTCATGCTGTAATTTTACCTGCTGTAGGCAAGATGCCTCCAATACAGTTGGTTACTATAATGGCAGAGGTTTTTGTCTTTCAGTCCATCTGTGACTGTGAGGCCTAGAGACTTTAAAATGAAACAAGAAGCCTTTTAAATGAGAGGAGAGACACTGATAATCCCATGTAGCAATAGGACATTAAGCCTACAATATTGATGTCTCACTTTGGCTCTTGTAACTGGTCAGAAAGTCTTATGGGGCCGATAGAGATCATATAGCTCATAATTTTATAGCCAGAAACTATTAAAATCATTATAATAAGATAGTAATAATAAACCTTCACTTACTTTAATGTCAAATCTTCTGACACTGACTGATTCCTCTGGCTTGCATGTAACTGCCATAGCCTGAAACTCTTCTGAATGAGTCCCACGCTCTCATTCCACAATCCCATGGGTAGAATCTGAAAAGCTGACTTTAACTCCTCAGTAGTTGAAAGGCTTTTGGGGCCCTTGTAAGAGATTTCACTGAATGGGAGAAGCTTTCCTTTGGAAGCCAACTTACTAAAATGGCAAAGTCAAGCACTGTCAAAATCATGGCGAATGCTGTGAGCCTGTCACTTTGAAATTGTAGGGGCAGATGGTGAGAAACTTTCCTGCTGGTCAGGAAACTTTCTGAAGGCTCAGTTACTTAGACCAGGCTGATTTTTCTTTTTTTAAGTATTTTTTTGTAAGAACCAAATTTGGATTACCTCCCGTTTGTCATAGGCTAATCATATCACCTAGTATAGGCCAGCTGCTTCACGGTAACATCATGTCCCTGAATAACCTTTTCATTTGATTGTGCCTTTGGTAAAGCAAGGAAGCCTGCGAGCTCATTCCTCGTTCTGTGTTCCTCCTCAATCTTAGCAAGCCAGAGTTGAAATGCAGTGGCGTGTTGGCTTTGTTTGGGGTTTTTTCCCCCAAGAGACTTGAAGTAACAGAATACTTTCAGGACAGGGCTTAAGAGCTAGACAGTCCCTATTCAAGCACAAAGAACGTCTGGAAGAATAACCATTGCTGAAGGTGGGCTGGCCACCGAACTGACAGCTGCCTTGAATATGCCAATAACACACTTTGAGGCTGTTCAGAATTTTTGGGATTGGGTTTGGCTTATGTGGTTGCTGCTGAAGCTTTCCTTTCCCGAGTATTTTAAAGGCATGTATTGTGACCTGTCACTTGCTAGATTTGTTTGATGTGAAATTTGAGCCTGGCCATGGAAAAATACCCTGCAGGGATGTGTTTATTTTGCTCTCTGCTGGAGGTAACACTGAACAGCTTAGTTTCCAGTTCTGATGAAGTTTCAGCTCAGATTTGTGTTGTAAATGTAATAATCACATTTTAGGAGGAAAATTGGCACACGTGGTCTACAAATAGAGGCCCAGAGCCTGCAGCAAACAGCCATGTTCACATGAAGCTCGCTGCAGAAATGGTGCGAGAAACACCAAAGCCCAAATTCACAGCTAATGTAAATCTTCCCTAGATACTTAGGGGCTTCTCTAAATCACTTCTGCTGAGGCTGTTGGCTTTGGCAGCTGGGAGATACTCTCCAGATTTCAAAATGCCAAATGACTTTGAAGTTAATTTACTCCTGTCCTAAGAGTTGGAGAAATCAAACCAAGCAAACAATGGAACCAAAGCAAAAACATTTTTCAGTGCTGCTTGGTGGCACAGAGATTGCAAAACAGAATCCTTTGCTTTGCAAATACTCTATTTAAAATAACTGGTAGATATATACAGAGAATACTCTCAATTTCAGTTCAAATTACAATATAGAGGTGCTGAGAGCTAGTTAAAGCACTTGATGTTTGTTCAAAGCTTGAAGAAGGCAAAACCTGGACAAGTATTGCTTTTTATTATCCATTAACTTGCCTTTTTCTAAGCCAAGGCTATTCTTACCTAAGAAAGTATTTTCAAACTGTGTGACATGCATTACATGAGAAAATTATACATAGCCATTTACTTACTTATATAAAGTTTTTTAATTGCAGTAAACCATAATGTTAGAGCTCAAATTTATTCTTCTTACTGACATGAGGGCAAACTAAATTACACTTTATTTCTCTACTCTTTTGCTTTGAAGAGACCAGCCTAGTTTTTGCTGTACCTGGCAGGAACAGCCAGAGGACTCTGATTTAGTTAAGATACATCTAATCATTTCCTAAGTGTAAAAAAAAAAAACAAAAAAACCAAAGAACACCAAACCCAAAGCATCTTCCATAGATTTCTCTTCTGTGGCTTTTCAGTCAGCAGCCGTGGTATCTCAAGCCCCCGAAACACAGGGTCATTCCCACCTGCAGTGCTTGCTTATGCCTCCCCTTCACCTGAGTTTGCGCATGGTGTTCACTGTGCTACGACGTATTGTGGTGGAGAACACATCCCTTGAACAGAACACGCGAAGCACGATTGCTGGACTTGAGAGGGTTAGCGTTCCTGTTGGAAAGGAGCACAGCCTGGCTTATGGTCCGGGGTTTTGAAGATGAGCAGTGAGAGATAAATCATAGTAGATTGCTGGCAGGGTTTCCATGAGTTGAAGAACGACATACGGTGACTATTTGAGTTAAGCCAATGACAGATTTTACTAAAGACACTCTTTTACTTTGTACTCAATCTCTGTCCTTAGAATTGATGTTACTTGTGGAGATGAGTTCATTTTGTGCGATTTTACATCTCTCTCTGAAAAACGCCCCATTACAAAGAAGCAGCATTATTATTTTTCCCTACTTACCAGAACAAGTACTATAAGAGAGGATACCTGCTGTATATTTACATTTATTTATGCTCTTGGATTATGTGTAAAATGCACTTTCACCTAGACCACATTATAAGCACTTGAATGAGAATTGGGAAATGATTACTGTATTTTTCTTTCCATGCCCAAAAGATAACTATCAAAGTACATCTATACATTAGCACCTGCATTTCTGCCTCAAGCACCTCAGTAAACAGCATTATTAGTGCAAATTTGTTAGTTATGTATCTATACGTAGAGAAGGGAGAAGAAAAAAAATCCTAATGATTCATGTACCAGCACTGGGGTGAATTTTACTGGGCATGTAAGATTCCATGCCTCTGAGAATTATCAAGTAATCTGGGAAGTATTTTACGTAGTCCTGCTTTTAGCCATAAGCTTTTGCATTTAGGAGAGTACCATATCATCAAGTAAAAGCAAGACCTTATATTTAAAGTCAGTGCTGAGGACTTGACTTTATTATTTTTGTTTTCTTTTCCATCAGCAGAGAAGGTAATCAAGCTCATAATAGGTACTTTAAAAAAAACAAAGAGGCACAATTTTGCACATGCATATCAAGTACAGAATGGGAAATCTAGAGAGTAAGCGTGCAGACTCCAAAAAACCCACTGCAAAACTGGCCACAGCAGACAACTGATAGGGACTTGAGGCTGATTACAAGCCTGTGTAACTATATTGACTGGTAATTCTATGATACTTGCTTTATTAAGCATAGTCATTCTGATCATTAATTTCAGCATGAAACAGTTTTACAGGGGCCTTTGTGCATTAGGCTAAGTGATTCTTCACTAAAGAAAGAAATCAGTATGTCAGTATGGTACTGGACATCTTTGAAGTTAGCAAAATTTAACTGCCCAGATGTTTCATGAAAGGCTTTCAATTCAGATAGTATTTTCAGCCTGGCTGCCTACCAGAAAATAAATACCCTTCAATTTTTCATGGAGCCAGGAGAGTCTGATAGAGTTTTTCTCCTCTTCCCTGCCCCCTGCAGTGGTTGTCAGTACTGAGGTACCAGAGTGACACCTCGTGGTCAAGAGGGAGGCAAAGAACTGTAGGAATAAGAGTATAAATTTTATATTAAATGCACATCAGACTTTACTACGTCTTATCATAGTTCATCTAAAATAATGTTTCCTACAGTTCCATTGAGTTTATTTTGAAACATTTATGTATTAAGCACCAAATACCAAGAAAGAAAATAAAAGGTATTAACTACTGATCCAGGGAGAAGTACCAGATTTCTGCAATGAGGTTTAAAAAAAATAAAGTCACACTTCCACAATTTTTTAAATTTTAATTTACTATTAAAATCATGATTATTTCTTAGACAACTTTTAAGAAAGGCTGCCCCTGTATCTTTGTTTCCCTTCTGGGAACATAAAATAGTTGAAGCTTTCTCAGCCATCTGCCAGTTTTATATGTTCTACGCTGTTTCACTTCTTCCTTTTATCTGTCACCAGAGGATGCTGAGTAACTAACATCCCAGCAAGTCAGTAGTCCCAGTTCATCTTGGGGTGAGGTGCTGAGCAATTCATAGAAGCTGTAATTCCTCCTCCTCAGATTATAGTTTTAAAATAGCATCAAGACAAACCTAGTAGAAGAGAACCCCTCCTCCTTTTTTACAACCAGTGAGTTAGAAGATATTTCAGCAATAGATTACTGCAAGGGTGGGGGGGGGCAGGCAGAATTGGCAGGTGTCAGGCACATTTGTAGTACAAAGTATATTTTCAGAGCTCAGAGCAAACATAGTTCAGCAAACAGCTGTGAAATATTTATACTACTGTCCACAGATTACACAGTGAGGAGCTGAAATGGAGCCTAGAAGCTCAGGGACTTGCTCCCACTGAGTGAGGAGGGACTGTTTTGAGATAAAAAAAAAAAAATCAAGATCCTGGGGGAAGCAGCCAAAGATGACCCATGAAGGGGGACACTAAGACAATCTTTTCCCTGCCTTCCTTCAACTAATCAAATCCTTTCTGATCCCCACAGGTGGCTGAAGACCTGCTAGGTCACAGCAGTAAGCTGTTCATAGTATGGTCCATTAGGAGAGCCTAGAGGGTGAAGAGGACTGACTTTTCCTTTTATGCCCCTATGCCACCAATTGGGAGCATTTTAGAGCCTGAGATCCCTCTGAGATTAATGAGTCAGGATGGGACAGCCTGTATTAGGCAACTCTCCTCACTGTCTGTAGTCCCCACTGGAAGCAAGGCAGGCCAAGCCAGCCCTTGGTTTGGTTATGATGTTCTTCATCTAATTGCTGTCAAGGAGAATGGCCTTGACAAAGGTCTCTCTGATGTCTCCTAGGTCAATAGATTCAGATAACAGACAGGAATGAAAGTAGCACTGAACAGCAGTTGAAGATGGAAGAAATAGCAGTGAAGGCTTTTAATATACAGGCTCAGTTGTGGGGTTTGTGTTTTTTTTAAGACAAAAATAACTCTTCTGAAAGACCAACAATTGGCAGGAAGTGATAGTTAATGGGCTTTGTACAAAGAAAAACAGTAGGTGCAGAGCAAACAAAACCCAGGGAAGCTCCTTTAGCCCCCTTGAATTAGAAGGGCCCATGGGGCATTGCTTGCTCAACACGTCTGAGCTGTCATAAGAAAAGCATGTTCCTCCAGGAGTAAGCATCTGTGCTGGAAATGACCAAGATCACAGGGTTTGACTCTGTCACAAACACATTGCCTTGCACATACAGGATATTTTGTGAGTTGTAAGCAGGGCCTTTAAAAGAGTTAAATTCAATAGATTACTATGTAAAATAGTTTGGGAAACTATCTTCTTAAACAACCTCCTCCAACAGTTTAGTCTAAACCCTGTAGAGGTAAACAGAAAGGTTTTTACTAAATTTAAAGAACTGAATATAACTAATCCTGAAAGGCCACTAATTGTCCTCAGGGGCATAATATCTGTCATTTTAGCCATTACGAGAGACCAGCTACCACTTCCAATTCTTCCATTAAAGGCAGCTAACACCAGTATTGGATATATAGGTTCGAGATCAGTCAATTAATCAGTTAGCAGCAGCGTCAATAGAGATGCTATTGATTCAAACACAATGAGACAATACTGAAACAGACAGCAGACCATGCTGAAGTAAAATACACCCAAGAGAGGTGAGCACCCAGTAGTACCCTGCTGACATTTACACATTAGGAGACAATACTTTACACAGTGGGAACAAAACAAAGACTCATTACCTGAAATCAGCCATTAGCACTGATGTAACCTAGAGTAGCTGGTGGTCAAAGCAATGGGAAATTTTTAGTTACTCCATAAATTGACACAGCTTGTCAGAAAATAAGGCAAGGAGCCTGGCTGAGAATGGTCAAGCTTAACAAAGTACAGCCTCTGTATCAGTTTCCGTAGCCTCACTCAGTCTTCACAAAGCTGATGCAACAAAAAAACAGATGTAGTAACACTATGTCTCCATGCAGGTCTGTAGACACCAAGCAGAAAATACTGCTGTTCAAAACCGGCTATCCAGAAGTAACCCCAGATACCGATACAGGGACACTAGTAAGTTCTCAATCATTTGTTGCAGAGGTTTTGTTTGCTGCTTGAAAGTAATTTTAAGTGTAGCAAATGCAGCTGCAATCTGACTGAATAGAGATCTCCTTTCTGGCCCCAGAGGGTACATTTCCCATCCCCTCTGGGCCAATATAAACCTTACACCTACCCCATGCTTCAACAGATGAAGTAGCAAAGGAGCACTTCATAGCACATGTTCCAGGACAAACAGGAGGTTCCTCTGGTAATTAAGAGGGGGAGGTTGCTTACATGATTCTATTTAGCAATGTCACTAATTATACAATTGCTGAAAACAGATCTACACCCAGCAATAAAACACTAAAGTCAGTCCTGTTTTGGCACCACAGGAATGGGATCAAACATGCATTTGCCAACTGCTGCGGGACTGTCCCAAGACAGTGCCTCTTCAGCCCCTAAAAGCCTGGTACCTCCCTGAGCTGCTCTATTGATTTAGTTAACAGCAGCTTTACTCTTCAGTCAGAGACCAGCTTATGCATAAGGGACATTTTCCAACTTTAATTGTTCAGAGGTGTGCATTTTCCTTCATTTAATAAGGTTTTTCTTAATCATTAACCTTCTTCCTCTTGTTACACACATCATTACCTTATTCCCTTCAGCACTAACTCTACACAGCATAAAGCAGCAGGCAGGATTCTCATTTCCTGGCAAATTATGTGGTGTTTAGACCAGAAAGAGAGCAGAAGAGTCTCAAACTGAAAGCTTTCTCCATTGAAGTAGCATTTAGTATGAAAGACATATGAGAAGTTTCCTATTTGTTGTCTTCAGATCACCCTTTTTTTCTTGCACTGTTTCTGGTGCTTGCTTTTCTTTTGTTCTGTGCTCTGAGCAGCCTCCTGCCTGCTTGGGAAGGCCCCCTTTCTCACCAATAACTGTTCAAGTCCCCCCCAAGAACTCCTCCTGGCTCTCCTCATGAGCAAGAAAAAAAAAAAAGAGACCACCACACCACCACTGCGTTGGACTATAGGACTTGAATAAAACTTGTTCTCCAGACAAGTCCCAAGACCTCTCTACCTCAGCCCTTGACTGCTGCTCTAAGATGGCATATACTAATGGCTGGGACATGTTAGGTATTAATCTTCCTGGCCTTGCCTGTACTTGAAACATCTTCTCTCTTCCATGAAACCTCTGCATTTCCCACCCCAGTAGATAGTGGGCAGAGAATATGATTTGCAACAGCACGCACCGCCAGTGAGTTTTAAGAATGAAAGCCTCTGAGAAAAATCAAAGAGGTTTACACTTTGAAAAGCAAACATGACTCTAGAAGTGGCTGATGTATGGCAGGGAAAATTGTTCAAGACAAGAAAGAGATACCACAGTTATGATCAAATTGCTAAGGAATGACAAATGAGAGAGAATCTGAATAAAAGGAAAATACATGAAGAGATGAGTTCTGTGTGGTTTGTAGCAGCAGTTTCAGGAAAATGTATCTGCTGACACTGTTCCATCTCCATGTGCCATAAAGGCGAATCAACAATGCTAGGAAAACACCTACAAGCCACTAGAAAAGAACAGATTGTAAATGAAACTTTGCTTGAAACAGGTTAAGTCTGCAGCAGAGCATGCCTATCAGCTAACCCTGCTCCACCCATTCGAATTAAAATGAGGATGGATTCATTGAACACTGCAGCACGAAGGGATTGCTACAAGTCCTGGCCCAGGAAGGACCACCCTTGACCCAGATGTCTACACCAGTGCACAGAGGTACAGGTTTCTTTTTACACCAGCTTTGACAGTATTCACCCCATTTCAGGATTTAGAAAGTAAAGTTCCTCTTCTTTTCTGTTCCCTATTTTTGTCTCTATTTTTGAAGAGCCACTTATTTTAAAAGCAGCAGATAGTAATACCATAATCTCACTAAAATGAGTTATACCTGAGTAAAATAAAAGCAGCTGAGCTCAGTCTACAAGTACCTAGTAGGTGGTTGGCTATTTTGAACAGAACAAAGCTTGCTAGCACTTAGAAACTTTAAAAAACCACACAACCCCCCTAATTTGATCCTGTGTAAAATCCCGTTCTTGTACACACCAAGCTTTTTCATCTGCACTACTCTTTAATGGGATGGAGGACAAGCAAGTTCAGTAAAACAGTGAGTTGAATTTATCATTCCCTGCTAAGGTTCGCCTGTGCTCTAGTAGAAAATATGTTACTGAGCAGCAGCCATAGCCCCAGAGGTAATACTGGTGCAACATTATGGAACTTGATTTCAGCCAAGAGCAGACTGCTTTTAAATAAAGTAATTCCACCCCCAGTTCTTATTGCATTCAGAAGAAAGCCAGTACAGGCTTGTGGAGCACGTATAGATGCTCACTATCACTATAGAAGCACATAAAGGTAACTGACTTCACCACTGTTACATTATTTACCAGCAATAACAATAAGTGGGCACTTTGTACTAAGTTACTAAGTAACTACGTTAATAAATCTACTGCACAGATGGGGTAACCACCACTTCATACATTGACTTCTAGTCACTTCAGAAAAGGTACAATGTTTTCCATTTTCAGCTGATCATTCTCCACCCACGGCTAAGAAAAATACACTGCCTATTGCCTGGTGGACCCATGGCCAGCTGTTAGTTTAGTGCAACTCAACTGTCCAAACATCCCAAAAAAGTTATGAAGCAGTGAGACCCTGCCAAGCGCTGCAGCATCCTCAACTGAAGGACACGTGCTGTACTAGAGCAATTCCATTCTCAGTACACAGCACTAATCAATGCAAAGTGTTACCTACAACAGGGTAAACCCCAAGAGTGCAAGGCACCAGTATAAAACAAGACTTTCACCAGTATAAAATGGAGTTTCCAATGGCCAAACCTTGAGCATCACAAGCCTTTCACATACTAGGTCTAGACAGCAGGTCAGTTGAAGTGTAGATGATGTATTTTTCCTCGAGTTACTTACTTGCATCACTGATAACTTTGCACTGTGTTTCAGAATGGTGCTATTAAAGTGAGTCGTGTCTTTGGGTATGACATTCACCACCTTATCTGAGCTCAGACAGACAGTGCTGTGCTCTGTCTGTCCTGTTTGCTAGGAGCACTGTAATAGTTCATTCAGAACTACAATGCTGGCTGTGTTACACCACCAGTCATAACAGTGCCTGGATAAACGAGGAAGATTAGACTTGTACTAAATGGTTTAAAAAGCTTTCTTTAGAAATTTTAGTACTGAAATCTCATAGTTAAGATAGGATAAAGCATTCACTATATCACATGAAACTGATACACACACCCATACTTAATTGACAAAACTAGGGTTTTACCAGTATTGCAACAAAAAAGTCTCAGAATTTGTCAAGTGAAGTCGTCTTCTCCACAAAAAGAACTTAAAAGTCTGTCCATGCAAAGAGACAGACAAAACGTTAAGGTCCCCAGTATTCGCTTAAGCTGATTAACTTCTGATTTTTAGAGCAGTTGCTAGCAGGTTCCCCTTGTTTTTCCACACCAACGTAACCAGCTAGCACCAGCAATCCCATCGTTCGGTCTGTAAAGCTCATGTCAAGTTATTACATTCAAAAGCAGATAAATTAGGTCCCTGGTTTAATTTGTCTTGAAATTTATCCTATCGCTGATGTTAATAGAAAGGAGTCAGTCACAGCAATCTTCTTCCCCTCTGCCTTCAATTAAGTAGTAACTTCCTGCATAAGCAATTTCAAAAAATCCTCCCTGGCCCTCTGCTGCTGAATGATTCCATTAAGCTGACAGCATACAGATACTTCTGGAGACTAAGAACCACTCCGCAGAGAACAATGCTAATGCCCCAGCTGGTGTTTACATCCAAAACCAGTACTTGTTAACGAAACGGAGGCCTAACAATACCGTCAGCTACTCATCAGCAGACACAATAAGTAGTGAGGGACAGGATGTCATCATCTCCACATTTCAAGGTCTCACTCTTGAGCAGCTATAGGACATGGCTCTTAAACCTCACTGTTCATGAAGAGTTTCATTGTGTTCCTTTCACATGCTTGATTTAGAAACTTAAAGACTTCCATTACTATTTCACAAGTTGCCACAAGCTTTAGCCCCTAACCAGCAAGTTAGGGAACACCACGGTGCTCTGACCCAACAAAACTTCAGAGCTGTGTACCCTGTCCCTATTGATGTATCTGAAAGCCAAGGATAGAGGGAATCTAACACATAGTTATGAGTACATACCTTTGTGAATTTTGTTTTGAACTTTTTACAGTACTCTCACCTATAAAGTTACATGCTGTGGAGCTTTAGAAAGCTCCTGCTTTCATCGTGGGTGAGTCTATAGACACATAGCGTCTCAGACTGTGGCTACAATTCCTAGCAGTCATGTTAAGTCATTTACTTGACTATTCCTATATGAAGACAGACTTATTTCCTAATTCAATCATAATCTAGAGGGCTCTACCTTTAATAAGAATCAGGAGAACTGCATTACAACTAGCAGTTGGAGGCAGCCCTGGTAAGCAGTTACACATCAGTACAGAGAGTCCGTGTAAGATTTAAGATTATATCATACCTTACCTGGTCCAGGAGCTGGAACTATGCCAATTCACAAGTTAACATGCCAATGTCTAGGTAAATTCTTGGGCCTTCAAGGTAACAGAAGCATACAGAGCAGCAATTTTTCCAAATATCAATTTGAAAATACCTTCAAAAACTCAAACCCTAGAATTAGTTTGGCCATCTACTTGGCTTAAGTAATATCTACAATTCTTCAGTTTACAACACCTCACTTACATGTCCTTTGGCACATTGATTGCCATGCTCAAGTAAGATTTTAAACTGACATTATACTGAAACAACTCAGGCTTCAGAGGAATGTCCTATTTTATCATCTTATCATATCAAGAACAGCAACTCAGTAGTTTAGGTTACCTGCTTTTTTTTCTTAACCCAGTGGTACCTTATCAGCACATTCCAAAGAAAAGTCCTCTGTAGAGCATCCATGGTCTGGAAATAAGTTCAGTCCTCCACTGGATTTAAAGCTTTATTTATAGAAAATTCACTGCATTAACAGCAGCAACATTTGCATTGTATTTGAACTCAGCACTAAAAGGTTAATATTTACATTTAGATAACACTTAAACCAAAACAAACTAAAACACAGCCACAGTTTTAGAGCAGAAAGACAGACATACAAGTTACACATAGACAGACTTAATAGTAAAATTAATCACAATTATTTCACTCTGGTTGATTTAGTCCAAAAGGTCTCTTAGTTCTTAATCAGATTAGCAGGAAGAGTAGATTTGTCCAAGTCATCAAAATATGGGTGGTTCAAGGCCATTTTGCCAGAGATTCTTTTTGCAGGATCATAAATTAACATTTTCTGGAAGAAAAAGGAAACATTTACTCCCTATGAAACAGGAACTAAAATAATGTTAAATAGGTAGACATTTAACCACAGTAATAATTAGGTAACCATAAAGATAAGTCTTCCCCTTATGTTCCATGATTTCTCATAGAGGGAGAGGTCATTTCTACCTACAAGTCAGTAGTAATGCACAACGTCTCAGTAAGTGAGGAAACACTTATTCTGCCATTCAATAACCAAGCCCATGCCTGTATGGGGGTACCACAGGCAGCGGACTAAATCAGAACCAGGCAGCAATGGTTATTAGTCTTGGCTTCTCAGCTAAGGGAAATCAACAAGCTTCAGGCTGTTAAAGCCCAATGTGCTTCCAAGGACAGTTGGTCCTACACTTAGTTTGTTAAACTGACATTGAAGAAACTACTCAGCTTGGTGCAGCTGCTTACAGTGAAAATACAAGAGTGATTACTCAGTCACAGAATCCAAACTGGAAAGAAATATACAAGCAGGTAGAACTGCAGAAACCCAGAATCTGAAAACTTAAGTATCTTTGCAATAAGTTACTTCAGTTGAAGATCTCAATAATAAAGTTGATATGGGCAAATAGAGGGGATGCTATAGCCACTAAAGTAATCCCTAGAACTTTCTAGAACAGGCAAGAGATTTGTTTTGCTCGCATTTAACACACACATTCAGTTTGTATCTTACAGCCAAGGGCCAAAAAGAGGAAAGGAACGAAGCGTTAGCAGTTTTCTACTAGACCTAGAACTAGCAAAGTCTCTGCAAAGTCTTTTTGCTTTTATTTCTCCTTAGTAAAGGAAAGCAGATTTTAAATTCAAGCAATCAGGATTCTACCAGCTGCCTCTCCCCCATTGCCACAACAAATTTATCTCCCAGAAAAAAAAGTTTAACCAATATTACTCTGCTCAGTGTTCTGAGACTTTGACTCATCTTTAGACTTCATCCTGCAGAGTCTTCAAAGTCAGTTTAAACCACTGAATTTGCATTTTGTTCTCTGAACTCCTGCCATATGCAGTGCTAGCTCTAGATTTAACTCGTCCAGTTTTACACCTTAAGTGACAGGCTCCCATTTGCTATACCCCAGAACAACAGTACGCTATAGCTAATACTGATAAAGGCTCTCTTTAAATTGACTAAGACTAAAAATGGCAAATTTCTCTGAAAAAAGGGATACTGCGACATGGGACTACAGCCCTTCAGAGAAGAAATGGTCACTTTATCAGCTGAAGAGTCTGGAACAGTTTTTCCTGAAACTTAGGGTCTGATACACCAAAGCTTTTGATAACAGCCATTAAGTGCTCTGAAATCCCAGCCACAGAAGTCATTTAGCTTATGAAGGTCTTACGTTTACAACCTCACTCAAGCAACTGGTCTTAATACAAAAAAATATGCAACCTCTTTTCAAAAGATGCTATTTTACATACTACTCCCATCTGCAATAGTCTATAGAAGGAGAAATTAGTATTTTCATTGACACATCTGAGCTTGTTCTCTAGAATGAAATATTCATTTTTGTTGCCTTTAAAGTTATATTACTGCTTCAGACTTAAAAGTGCCATAGGAAACTTTAATGGTTCCCAATGCCTAAGAGTTCAGCCATACCACTGTCACTAGGCATTAATAGTAAGCTAAAACGTCAACTTTTATGAATTTAAGGCAAAACTCAATTTTACGGAATCTCATGCTTTGAGATTAGTATTGAGTTAACACAATTTGAGGAACAAGTCGTTTTGTTTTGCCTTTATTAGCAACAGCTCAAAACATGTTTTACACAACAAAGCCACAAAAGCTCAGATGAGCACTTAACAGGCCAGTTGCATGGCTATCAACAACATTCACTTGCCTGTTCAATTGATTTTAATTTATAAATACAATCACAGTAACAGTTCTACTTCAAACTGACATGATGCTGTCAATGAACGCAGAGGAATTATTCCCAGCTTAAGTCAGTTATCTCCGTAAAACAGTACTGCTACAAGGTTCAGAGAGCTATCCAAAACAACTATATGTTTAGTTAGTGTTGTTCAGGTTGTCAGGCTGAACTGTGGCTCTCTTCTCAAAGAAAGCTTGTGAAAGTGTCATCACCTGAGCTTCTTGGGTAACACTGCTTCAGAGTATTTTACTATAGCCATAGCTATACCAGTATAGGTAATGGACTACTTTGGTTGTGACTGCTTAAAAACACAAGGTAATTGCTGTGCAAGGGAAGCCTTGTACCAAGATGGTTCTGAAGTTTCAGCTTACCTTAAGACCCAGAGCATTCACCCCCTGCCTCCACATGCAAGTCTGCACTCTAGAAATGCAGCCTCGGGATAAGTCACCAAGGTACATCCTTATACTTGGGTACATATAAGATCACACCTCGGATGCGATCTAAATGTGCAGTGGCAGCACACGAACTGGAAGAGCACTAAATGGAAGTTTGATGAAAGCTTGTCAAATAAAAACTTATTGCAGTAGTTCAACTGCAAGGCCACAGAACTAAAGTAAATGCACACTACAAAAATATACCAATTAAAAGTTAATAAACCACAGCAAAATAAGTTTGCCCTCAGTTTGAGGCAATTGAGACGGACACTAGACTGACTTAAACTAAGCCCCTGGTTTAAGAGCTAATCAATACATTCAGCTCTTCCCATCATTGTTTATTCCTTTAAGGCCACCATGAAAGCTTGACCAAGATGAGCCAACAAAGTTAACCCACATGCTACCGTAAAAGAGAAACTATTCTCAACTGGGCCAACAGCCATACAGCCACCTCATGAGTGCTGGCACCAGGACTTTGTGGGCAGGAACCTTCACTTAGACCTGTTTGTAAAAGCTCATCCTCACTCTCATGCTGTACCCAGCTTATCAACATAAAAAAAGCTGAGGCATAAATGCTTAATTAAAAGAAAAGTAGTCTAGTAATTTATTATTTATGGAAGAAGAGAATGTCAGTCCTACAAGAACAACAGCCCATAGCATTGCCGATAGTTTGAAGATCTCCATATCCCCATTCTAGCCATTCAGACTGATAAGTATAGCTAGCCTTAGGTATTCTGGAATACTTGATATAACCTGTTCAGTTTCTTAACGAGACAGACTACTTACAGACAGCAGATCAAGTCCATCTTCACCCAAGTTTTTGACATGTGTTCCCAGGCTGCCAGGTTTCCATTTTGGGAATGTGTTCTTATAGTCTTGCAGGGATTCCACTTCAGGCCATACCTCATTGTTGGGGGTACCCAAAGCTCTACACAAGCATAAGCAAAACACTGAGCAGTTTGGTCTGAAATCTGTAGGCACGATTAGGATTTTAGCACATGCACAGCACTGTTGTGCAATGCTGCACAAGTAGCAAGTGAAGGTTCAGCCTGACATACCTGAAGATTCTGAAGAGCTGGTCAATCTCCGAGTCCCCGTGGAAAAGTGGCTTTTTAGTTGCCAGCTCAGCAAAAATGGTGCCTATGCTCCATATATCTACAGGAGTAGAGTAACGAGCAGATCCTAGCAACACCTCTGGAGACCTGTACCACAGCGTCACTACCTGTGGAACAAGGAAAAAGTTTATACATTTATAGAATCCAGTCCTCTAATTGACTGTAAACACAATGGCTTTCATTATTAGGCAGCATTCAAGGTTTTTGGTTAAAATAATAGTCAGTGCTAGAAGTTCTAGTGAAAATATTAGTTTCAAACTTCATTTACAGATAAACAAACCCCGTTGCAGTAGCTTCTACTGCAAGCACAGCAGTTGGCCTATAGTACTTCCCAAAGAGCAGGAAGCCTTTAGCCCCTAGCCACTAAAACCCTCAAACTCAAGTACTTTGTGAAGTAAAAATGCCCTTATGAGACAGCAAGCAACAAGTTCTGGCCCATCTGATTCATTGTTAAGGTAACAGCGGGATTCATAAGATGCTTCGGAACCTTAAAGCAACAGCTGGGGATATGGAAAGCCATTGAATGAAACAAAACCTAAATACAACTTTGATACTGCTAGTTTATGACTTCAAAAGCTCTGTGATTATTTTTAAGCCATCTCATATTCAGCTATTATGAGGAAGCTAGGAAGCATTGCCCAGATCACCAAGAGGATGTTCAAACTTACTCACCTCATGAGTGTATACCCGCACTGGAATTCCAAAGGCTCGAGCCAACCCAAAGTCTGCCAGTTTAATCACCCCTTTGTCATCTATTAAGAGATTCTGAGGTTTTAAGTCTCTGTGCAGAACTCGTCTTGAATGGCAGAAGACAATACCTTGCAAGATCTGATACAAGTAACTCTGTAGAAAAGATGAAGTGCAAAAAAAGAGTAACCTTTAGTACAAGTCGTTCTGCATCAAAGCTTTCCCTTATATTAGCTCTCCCCATAGTAGTTTTAAATGAGGATCTAAAGCATTGCAGATAGAGTTAATACCAATCATAAAGCCACAAGAATTTCTTTAATTAAGCTTAGTTTAAGGCAGTCTAATTTCAGTAATTGAAAGAATTCAAAGTGGCATTTGAGAGCAAAACACATTCACCTATTATCAACAGCTACTTCTTTAACCTTTCATTTCTCCTTGAGGATTTAGTTATACTGAAAATAAGAGCTCCTTATAACTTTGTAGGTCATCCTTAGATTAGTCTCTTGCATTAAGAAATTGTCCTCATTACCTTAACACGTGAATGATCCAAATATTGGCCAGATGGAATAGTATCCAAGTATTTCTTGAGATCCATGGAAAGAAATTCAAAGACGAGGTACAGTCTTGAATCCTGCATAAGAACATCCTGAAGACTAAAAATTGAGTACACAATCAACTGCGTGGCAGAACATGTGGCTGCACGGTTACATTTCCCCTCTCAACAGGGAACACAACCTGACATTTCCAGGTTCCCATTACAAAAGCCTTAAAAGGCTCTCAGTCTTCAAAGCCTAAGAGACTCGGCGAGCTACACTGTCATCTGGAAAATCAGCTATACCTGAAATAGTGTCAGACTGAAATAAACACCCTATATATGCTTCCTCTTAAACTTTCCTCTTGCCTAGTATTACACATGAAGTCTGAGGAAAAAATAGTTGCCTTTAAAAAAAAAAAGACTGTGGGAGTTGATGCCTATCTTCTGTTTTAAGCTGGCTTTTTACAGCACAGCCCGAATTACTAGGAGGGTTTAAGGGAATATAATAGGAACCTAGTAGACACAGCAGGATTTGCACAGGTTTAAGTATCATCTTCATCCTTAATACATTATAAGGGTTCCCAAACCCAAGCGTACATGCACTGAGACACTACATGGCTGGAACTTGGCCAGTTTTAAGGCACATTAGACAAAGTATTTTGCTGCATTAAAGAGCAAGTAAATGTTTTGTGGGGAGGGCAATAGCTGCAATCAATTCTACATGTCAAGTAATCACCAATGGAAGTTTTACTCATGGCTCAGATGTGCCAGCTTGACAGCATCATAACATGTAACACATGTCTGTCTGCAGACATGTTTGTCTGCTACAAAACAGCAAGGAAGTGATTGATGATAGAGGCTCACATAAGAACCCTAAGGTCCGTGGTCTGTTTCTGAGACTGTCTAAAGTAACAGCGTCAACCAGTTTTCATGAGGTACACTGTCTCCATTCTGACAATAACCACTCTGAAGATGATGTACATAAACTACAGACTCCACAAAAATTTGTTAGCTTCCTAGAGACAGCATGAGGAAGCCTTAATTAGAAAGCTGGCACAAATACAGGACTGGGGACTGTAGCTATTTGTTGTAAAGCAGATGCTTTATTAAGCAGAGTGGCTCTCCCCTCACTAGAATTATTTCTTATCTGAAGGGACCCAGTGCCCTTCAAAGAGTTCAGCTGAATACCAGTATATGCGTACCAGACTATATTGGGATGACGCAGCTCTTTTAATAAAGAAATTTCTCGGATAGCAGTACATGGAACACCTTCCTCCTCACTTTCTAGACGTATTTTCTTCATTGCAACCACTTCGCCTGTGGTTTTGTGCCGACCTTTATACACAACACCATAGGTACCTGAACAAAAAGACAGTGAAACGCATGTAGGAAATACCAGCTTCAGGTACAGATAAGTCATTGCAAATAAGAGTTGCTAACATAGGCAAGAGTCCTTGCAATTAAGTATTTTTTGTTTAATTATTTGGCTTGATTATGAACCACTACTTAGTTTTGGCAGTTTAACCATGCAATAGTTTGGTTTAAAGCATGCCACCCATGAACAGTATCATGTTAGGACAGCGTACTTAGTAGCCTAAGTGTGAAACTTGAATATTCAGAAGATGTAGTTGTAAAATCAGATACTATTCAAGTTTCAGGTTGATTAACTTTCAGGCAAGATCGCCCTCTCTTCATCCTCAAGGGGTTATGATTTTGCCATTGATACATCATATTAAGAGGTTAAAGGTTTAGCTGCAAAAAAAAGTAGTGCTCCCCCTGCAATCAGAGCGCTATCCGTCATTGGTCAGATCCACAGAAATACCTCTAGCACATTCCTCAGCGCAGGAGAGAGGGCAGTGCTGTGGGTCTCGGCAGAAGCTAAAACTGGAACCAGTAGTAAATCTCCAATCAATGATCTATTTTAATAATCAGTGTTCACAGAAGTAGAACCCTCAAAGGAAGACAGCTGCAGTATTCTTTTTTCACCCCTTTTTGAAGCATTGATCACTCAGATTAAGCTCAAAGAAACTAGTTTCCTTCAGGAAGATTCATGCACAAAAATTCAGTTACAAAGTTTTGTTGTGAGATCCAAGCCCACATGTTTTGCAATTACCTTAGAGAGCATCTTCTCCAAGTAACAGCACCAATTCTCAAGACTAAACAAGGCTAAAACATTGTAAAACACACTGACTTCTACATTTAACATAGGCTGGGTTTCCAGTGTAAGGCGGGTTGTGACGAACATCTGCATTGAAGCAATCATCTTAGTGCCTCACAGTAAATTCATTGTTAAAATTCCCTTCTCCAGAGGTTTACAATCTGCTCTTTCCCTCAGCAAGCGTAGCGACCTGATACAATCTGAGCAGAACAATCCACAAACTGCTACTCCCTACCAGCAACTGAGCAAAGTAAGTATACCACATGGTGCAACTCCAGGAGCAACTGATACACAAGTTCATATACAAGGAAATGGAACTTCCTAAATTGAAAAGCTGGTTTCAGGCCTCAGAACATATTTCACCCCCTCCCTTTTTGAAGAAAAGTTACACCATTAGCCATCAACAGCAAGCCAGATGCTTCTCAACACTGACCAGTTGTTTCAAATAGACCATTTCATCTTTAAAAGGGCAGTCTGAAAGATTTTACGTATAATTACCGCAGTTACCCACAGGCTCATTTTGCCAGGTTGTTCAATCTCAGCAGTTCCTCTAACAGCAAAACTGCATGGAGCTTCTGTGACACTTGACAATGCTCTGCAGTTTGCGTTACAAGGCTCACGGTTCTCTGTACTTACCTTCCCCAATCTTCTCTATTTTCATGTAATCATCCATTGCTATGATTATCCCTAAAATGAACATGAAAAAAACCCATGAGGGTGAACAGCTGCTGTCCTAAACACAGCCAGGTCACTGAATACATAAATACTGGTATTTACGCACAGGTCTGTGGAAGCTAGTTTTGTCTTACATGGTTAGGATGTAAGATGGGACACGTATCGTTCTCAACAAGTCACAGGGTTTTATTCAGGGTTCCAACTAGAAAAACTACATCCCAAAGTATGATTAGGCATCAGCTCAAAGGAGAAAGATGCTTTTGTGAAGAAAGCTCCTCTAAGCAGCTGAAAGAACACACCCCATTCTTTAGTTTTACGTAGTTCCTCATTAGCAGGAGTCACGCTGCCTAAACCGACAAGGCTCGATGCTAGCAGCCTAAGGGAGCCCCAGCCCCGTGTCGTGCCATAACTACGGAGCACAGTCTTCAGAGCCTCGAACCTAAGCGGGCGGGCGGCTCCGGGAGGCGCTGGCACTTCACACCTTCCGCGGGGCTCCCCACCTCCTCCACTGAGCGCAGCCGAACACCGGCGCCCGGTTCGGAACCGCTACGGGCGCACCCAGAGGGGGTGCCCAAGCCGAGGCAGCCGCCGAGCAGGCGCGGAAGCGCAGCGGGCGCTCCCCGCCAGCCGCGCAGCCCAAGGCAGGAGCACGCTGCCGCGTCGCTCCAGCGCCCGCCCCGCTGTCACAGCTCGCACCGCCTCGAAACCGACCCCGGCGCGGGGCCCAGCGACGGGAGAGGCTCCGGGCCGTACCGGCTGCGGGAGCTGG
>VWZZ01003796.1:190935-231248 GCA_013399095.1 Psophia crepitans | reverse complement strand
CGCCAGCCAGCGCCCGACCTCGGGGCAGCCCGGCGGGAGGGGAGAGGAGCGGAGCGGCCGGCTCTGCCCCCAGCCTGCCCGGCTGTGACGGCTGGAAGCGCGTATCGCGGGTGGGCGCCCCGGGCTCCCGGGCGGGAGGGTCGCGCTGCTCTGCGGTTCCTGGGGTGAAAAAATGGCAAAAAAAAAGCCTTTTAGAAGAGTGGTGTGCCCGCACCGTGACGCTTGTGCTGCGCCTTGACGCGCCGGCAGCGAGCTAGCGCGCTGCACGCGCTTGGCGCGGTGTTTGCGCCTCTGGCACCGAACAGCGGCGTGGCGGTGGGCTGGAGGCTGAACGCCCCCCCGGGCAGGGGTCGGGGCCTCCCCCGTCCCCGCCCGGCACCCACCCCGGTGGGTGGCCGCTGGGGAAGGTGGCGGCTGGCTTACGCCCCGTCCCTCGGCGGGCATCGAGGGGCCTCCGCGTCAAACGGGGTTCAGCGCTGGTTGCGCCGGCCGCGGGGCGAGGTGCTGCCCAAGGCTCTGTTGCGCGGGTGGCCGTGGAGGTTGTTTTTCTCCGCAGTGGCCAGACCCAGGCCACACGGGCTCAGGTGAAGGAGCTTTGGTGCTGTGTTGCGTCCCTCAGGTGTTCAACGTGGTTGCCTTCTGTTTACTGCTCCAATAAACGCTGCCTTCCGTCACGAGTGAGCGAGTGGGTCGGACGTTCTTCCAGCTGCACACCAATGGCATAGTCAGTGTTAACTGGCAAGGCTTGTGTCCTCAGGGCAGGGAAAGAGCACTTCTTGGCCTCTTACACAGTGTCTGACCCGCAAAATGACACTTCTCCCAGTAGAAGTAAGTTTTAAGGGATTGGGAAAGTATGATAAATGCAAGCTACTTTTTTTTTTTTTTAGGCTATATGCCCAGAGATCCTCAAACCAAAACTGAAAACTCTAAGATTAAAGCTATAATTAATCAAGGGTGAATAAGCTTTATCCTCTGCTCCTTTTTTTTCTGTTAACTTGGTACCTTTGGAATCATTAAAGCTTACTGCTTTTAACACCACTTCTGCTACTACTTGAAACACTCAATATCCCACCTTCTTGGTCCAGTTATCTCTTTCATCATAGAGTGCCATGGTTTTTCATGTTTCTCCCTCAAATCTGTCCAGTGTTTGTGCTTTAAAATGGAGTGTAAGTTAATGCCCCAAGAGGACTGATGGGCCAGAAGTGAAGCACAGCTCTGGCAGTCAGGTCCTCTAAGCTCTGGCTCAGCAGGCTGCTCTTCCCCCTGCCCATTACTTCTTCATTTTGTGAGACCTCTGTTTGGAGGAGAGCTCCTAGGAGGTGAAGACAGCACTTAGTACTGTGGGGTTGGTACTCCAGGCAATTTTGTTTCCTCTCTTTCAAGAGTTGGCTCAAAGATAAATGGAGAAAGTGTGACCTCTTGTGTGGCAGCTTCCAAATTTATTCTGAAAAGTTTGTAACCTGGGCTGTGTTCTAAGTATTGAAGCACTGAGTCCCTAGACAAGGTGACTGTTCTCAGTCTCCAAATAGCATGTGTTACATCTTGGGCTTGGAGTAGCCTCAGGATCACTGGGAAGACTCAGCTTTGTCCTCTGGATCCTGATCTTTCTGGTCATGAAGGGCAGTAGATTTCCCATTGGTTTGAGAAGACTTAGGCGCTAAACTTTTAGGGTGTCTTTTTGTGTGGTGGGTTCCCCCTCCCCTCAAAGGGTGGTGGGTGTGCAAGATGCTCGGATCTTGAGACACTACTAATGCCCAGCGTTAGAAAGGGGGGCATGCTTTGAAACGGTGATTTTACTGAGTTCCTTACAGGAATCGTTTCTGCCATCATAAATCTTGTCCTGTCCTAGATACTTTCTGTGGGAATTTGCTAATGCTCGTTGCTTGATTTCTGTTACAAAACGATACTGTACTATCACATGCCATTGCTCTGTTGATACTTGCCAGAGGATAAGGTTGGGGATTTTTGTTATTGAAAAGATTATCACCTCTCCCATCTTTTCCAGATACTAATTTATTGGCCGTATTTTTTTTAAATGAGGTCTATCTCTTATAATGCAGTGATTTGCAAATCCATGTGGATAAATATTTTCCTTTAAAAAAAAAATAATCTATTTCCAGTTTTTCCCGAGATAACTTCTAAGCTTTGCAGAGGAAGTTAAAATTGTTGTAATTGCACAGGAAAGAAAATAACTTGCGCTCGAAGATATTATTGTATTACCTTGCTGTTAATTATAAGGATGGCTCTGTTCTTTGTTTAATTTCAGTGTGTTGCAAATGTTTTATTCAGAAGCTTGCATCTTTAAAAAAACAGAGTAGAATGCACTTTCTCTTTTAGTTTGAGTTCTTTTTGCTGTGCCAGTTCTGAGCCTCAACACTGAGTATTACTAAAAGTCAATGCCTAAAAGTTAATTATGCTTGTGGGTCACTGACTGCTGTATGTTATTCTGTAGTGTATATCTGGTCAATTTACAGTACTGAAAGTTTTGAGATTGTCTATGGCTTGGAGATTTGACTTGAATTTTAGAAATGAGAAACTTTTTTCTTTTTGCCACTCTAAGTTGCTGGGAAAAGAGAGGAGACAGTGGTCATGTTATTGCGCAGGGTAGGGAACGCCCCCCTCAAACTCTGAAATATAAAAGCTGTGTTATTCTTGCATAACAAAAATAACTTGCCATTGAATGACTTATTTCATGGAGTACACTTTCAGAGGTGATCTGACAGACACATGTTCAATCATAGCTGCTCTGAAAAACAAAAAAAACCCCTAAATTTTCTTCAATCTTTGAATGATAATTTTGCAGTTAAAAAAACACAAACAACCCCAAGCTCCCCGCTCCTGTCTGTGTAGTATACAGATCAGGCTACCTGAGTCTCAATTCTAGACAAATGTTCGCTATAGGCAGGTTCCTGCAACGGCTGCCTATTCTGGTTTTATCCTACATTTTTATCAGTTTAACTTTGCTTTTTTTCTCCACTCAAATTATTGTAGTTCTGTTCTTACATACTGTTTCTCAAAATTCAGCACTCCTGACATCGTATAAAAACTGTTGATGTACTAATCCAGTGGTTCATTAACCCTTAAAAGTTATTTTTGCTACTCTGTTGGCTGAAGTGTGAATATTTCCCATATACATTAGGTTCTGTGATAAGCTGTTGACAATGGTGCTCGTACTCCTGTTGGCACGGCTCTCGGAATGACAAAATAAAACCTGGCGTGTTGCATTAATTCCGAGAAAAGTATGGTTTTGCAATCTTTAATCAGGCAAAGTTTCATTAGCTCTTTGAGCGACTTAGGCTTTCTTGGACCAAGTCACTGTCCGTTTTGGTTTGGTTGGTTGTTTGTTGTTTTTTTTTTTAAAACAGCTCGTGCCACTCGTTAGCTTTTTCCAAAGCAGTAGAGTGGCATGCAACCTAGGGCATGAGGGTAATATAAAATATTTCTGTGGGTTTTATGCTTGAATTCTGAAATGCATAATGTCAAATAGGTATTTATGATGGTGACATATCTAAGAAGGAAAATGAGTGTTTCAAAGTTTGAATTTTCTGAAACAAATAATTCCAAATAATTTTAAACATTTTTCTTTAATGTGATAAAACTAATTTGAATTCCATTCTTTCTCCCTAAAAATCTGAGAAATTAAGCAAAAATTGAGAATAATGTGGATTTTCTTTTTTTTTTAGTCTAGGGAGGAGGGGGCAAAAGAAAGAACTCCAAACTGTTAGTCTCATCTTCAGTAGTTAAGAAATGCCAAAATGCTGCTATTCTTTTGAGAACTTGCATGTACTGCCTAATGGTTGGTGCTAGTAGCTCTTGCTCTCAACTGTTGAGTTATGTTAGTGTTCACATAACATCATTGTAAGTAACTATTTTCTATGTATGATTCTGCTGGCCTTGCCATTGGGATGCAGTGTGACTATGGGAAGAGGATATGTTACAGGCTGAGAATGATATGTTACAGACAAGGAGGATGAAGAGGACGGCAAAGAAAACTGCTTTGTTAGAATATTGCCTACTGTGATGATAAAATTCTGAGGAACCTTGCTCTGCTTGTGTCGGTCATTGCCTCATTGTTTGTGATGATGATGTACTCTTATGAACTTGCCCAGTTTTAGTAGGGTCTTGTGCAAAACCCATCCTGTTTAATCTTGGAGTAGTGGCAGCTCTTCCTTCTATGCTCCTGTGACATCCCAGAAACAATAATTTAGTGTTAGCTATTTAATCATATTGTAATTTCTTTTACTAAATCTACTTAAATTCAGTTCTCACTGATATGTTAAAGAGAAAAAGGCACCATATTTCCTTCAATCTCCTTTTAAAATTCAGAAGGTTATTCTCCGAGGACATTTGAAAGTTGGTGCCCTTCAAAGGAGAAATTGTTCTAAGTTTCCGTATAATGTCTGACATATGCATCATGACTTTATCAGTATGTGTTATCCATTCTATCAGATAATGGCTTAGAAAATGTTATGAGCTAATGAAAGGAATTCTGCATAGCTGCAGTCAGGTGCATTTGTGGGCTGAAACCTTTCCCATCCACCTCGCGTGCTGGTGCTAACGCAAGAGCTGGCTATGCTTCTGCACTGGTCTGAATTATTTTAAACAGGTGGTGATGACAGCTCCTTTTAGCAGGAGAAACTAATGCAGCATTCTGCGATGACAAAGTAGTTGATAGCGTATGTGTGTTGTAGGAGAGCTTGTTTCTGACTGAGAGGTTTGATATTAGGTTTTAAAATCTCTGTGATATAGCATCTATTTTGGAAAGTATGTTAAAGAAAGCAACCCTAATAGAGGTCACTTTGAGATAACTTGCATAAAACAGATGCAGTTTTATGGTCACATGTGACTGTTACTAATACTATGTCTTAAGTGTGTGGTGCTTTTTTCTTTTAAGGAAAGGAATATGGATTCTCTACCTTCAGTCACAATTAGTTTGCTCTATGAAAAAGTAGAAATTGGAAAGGTTATGAATGACCACATGCTGACCTAATAATCAGCTGAAGTTGTTCTTTTATTTTCTTTTTGTAGGGTCAGAATTTCTGCCTGTTACTGTATTGAGGGTGCTGATTATGCAGTTGATGAGGAATTACCTAACATTAGGAAGTTCAGGAGCTGTCTCTTCTGCTGAATTTGAAAGTTAGAAGTCTGAAGCCCTTTGTGGTGGGAAACCACATTATATGCAAATGACTTGGGTTTGCCTCAATTTACTATTCTGTAGATTTTAGCTGCATATGTTGCTCTTAAAAGATTATCTGTTTTCCATTTTCTACTCCTTGCTTTTTTTTTTGGGGGGTGTGTGTCTTCCACCCTGTAATCCACACTCATTTCTGTCACTTGTAATAGTTTAGTGCAGCCCCAGGCAAAGGGGCAGTTTCTGGGCAGGTTCAGCTTCCTCAAAACACCTGTTTAGCTTCAGGACTGGTTCAAAGAAAATTCAACCTGAAATTGTGGCAAAGGTGGAAAGTTGGTAATTAGTTTTAGCCTTTCCTTTTCTTGCTGAGATGAGCCTGGTCTGTATGTCAACCCGCAAGAGAGATTTAAGAGCACTGAAGTCAGGCTCTTGTGATGGGAAAGCAAGGCTCGTGGAGCAGGCAGGTGTAAGCAGCAGAACTGCAGGTGCTGCTTATTGACTACAGTTAATTTGAGTTGTTTGTTTACAATTCCTTGTTTCTTTACTACTTTCCCCTCATTTTGGAGCTTTCTGTTTGTGCTGTGGAGGAATCCCAAGAAGCAGACTACTTTGCTTTTGTACTGCAGGAGTGACCCTTTTATGAAGGTGTTCTGGGGATTGGTGCATAAAGTTTAAGGCAGTTGAGCGAGGAGGCAAAGAATGTGTATTGTGAATGGGAGGGGGAAGTATACAAGGCCAAGTGGCCCTATTATGCTCTTTATATCTTTGGGGTGTAATAAAACACTAAAAACTTAAAAGATGAGTCAGCTGACCGTTTGTTCTAACGATCAGTACTGCATTCAGGGAAAGAAAAAAGACTTCTAAAGAATAATCATCCAATTATAGGTAGAATTATTCTATAATATTAAAAAGTAACAGTAATAATATAGTAATAATCGTGTGATGAGTGTTAAGGGAGAGGTTAACTAGCTTGGCAAAAGCAGAAAGACTAACAGTGACTTAATAGTATTTGAAGGAAAAAAACTATAGGAATGAGTAACTTTTTCAAAACCTAAAATTCTTCATTGCTTACCATCCTGTGACCTCAGTGCTCCTCTGTAAAGGAAAATGTTTTATTAACAGTTTTAATAATAAAAAAAAAGGGAGCACTGAGTTTTAGAACTTATTTAAAAAGAGGAACTACATGATATGTTTTATTTTGGTGGTGGTTTTGGTTTTCTTTTATTTTTCTGGATATCTTAGGACATTTCTGCAGATGACTATCTCATCAGAGAGTAGACGTAAGGCACAGTAATTTTGTTGCTTCCTTATATCTCTACTCATGACTCCTTTGTGTAATATCTGAGGTACATAAACTGGTACATAAATCACCTACAACTGTGGAGCAAGTTGCCTTACTTAACGTTGTTGAATAAGAAGCTGCTGCTCTATTTTTCTGCACAGCCTTGCAAGCCCTCATTACTTTATTTACGGTATTTGGCTCAAATTCCTAGGCTTCTGTACCTGCAACCTGACAAAGATGGGAACAAGTCTAGGATGTTTCAGGATGTGGACCTGCTCCCTCTGTGACTTTATTTTCTCAAGTAATGACTTGTTGTGTCACAGACATGACCCCATTTTGCGGGTGAATGATCTATAGGTGTGATTCAATGTTTTGAATCTCTGATGGCCGAGTCAATTTCAGTTCTTGTTCCTCTCTACGCCTTGATTCTGCTTGCTTCTATTCAAAGAATACTGCAGAGAGCACATGCATGTGTGCCTGAGAAGGCAAATCATTTCACAAGTCATGACTTTGCAAATGCATGAATCAGCCTTACTCTGAGATAGGAGCCTCTGGTGGGAAGAAGTTACAGTGATAAGGAAAAGGCAAGAACCTCCTAAATGGCATCTGTCTCTTAAAAATGGTCATGTGGAACAGCTTTTGTATTCAGGAGTACACGTGACTCGCAAGGCTCAACCTGAGGCTTCCTTGGTCTTAGACCTGGTGCTTATATCCTGGGTGGGGAACTCAACCTGTAGTTTCATCATCTCATTCCAACGCCTTGATTCGAAATAACTAACACAGCAGAGAACTCTTCTGTTTTTTTCTACCCGTTGCATCAAATCTGTGCTCTGGTGATCCTTGTAATTCTTACTAAAAACCCCTGTATTTTTACTATCTTCCCTCTGATACCACGTTGTGAAATGACTTTAATCCAGTAAGGTACCCTTGCTCTTGAAGTTATTGCTTTTTCTTATATTGATAGAGGTTAAACTTTTTCCAGCCCTTAGTTGTTTTGGAGATGTGGCTTACAGCACGGTTTCAGAGAAGTGTTTGGTTTCTGTGGCTGAGGAGAGATGCCCTGTAGCAATGCTGTGGCAGGGGAGCAGGGCAGGTGCTTTACTACCAGGTTTCATTGATGCAGAATGTTATGTAAATACATTGAGGCTTTCCTCTGATTTCTGGGATGTGATGTTTCATAAATAAGCGTGATGTTCAAAACTCAGGTGTCAGAGGTAACAAGCTAAATGCATTCAGAAACAGTGTGACAGGTCTGAAGAATAATATACTTTTCCAATGATCCTCATGTAGGAACTAAGCCCGCATTTTAGGGGAAGTCACTGGAAACAGTATCTTTCTGGAAGGGTATGAAAAAGTCGTGTGTTTACCTGAGTTTGGTTTAGTGGTTGGAAAAGTCTGGGACTAGCAGTAAGAGGGTCACTAAGCCTTAAATGAAGGTGTTTTATCAAGTCTTGTGAAAAAACAGTACTAGTTTCAATATAAAGATGAGAAACACAGCCTACTGGCCTCTTTGAGACATAAATCAAACAAGTACAAAAAACCCCAAATGCACAGGCATCAGACTGTGTCAGTTCAGCATACTTTCCTCTGTGTGGCCTGTATTTCTTTTCATGGACTCTATCCCTGCAAAGCCGCTTTGTGATCTCAGTCCTCATGTGGGTCAAAAGGGGAAGATTGTTAACATTCCTCCTGCCCCTCTCCATCACTGTCAGCAGCTATCAGTCCTTTGGGCTCCTGTGGGAGAGGACAGTGGAATTTTGTGCTGCTTGTAATTGCTCTTCCAAATAGTTCTCTCAATCTCATTGTCTCATCTAGACAATGACCCTGCTCCCGATATTTGATTATTACAAATCGTGATTGTTTTTGTAATTGTTATGCCAATATTGGCATACCAGTATTTTCATATTAACCTTCTTGTGCCCATTAGGAAGTCTATGATGCAGATAAAGAAACACTTTTCCAGGAGAACCATAATTCTAGATAGGGTTCTCTGTAGCTGCCCTTTAAAAGCTGTCGTGTCCCTGCTTGGCAGCTTTAATACTGTTGCTTATCTATGTGACTCTTTCCCCCCACTTTAATGATTGCACTGTATTTGCTTTGATATCAGTATAGTTTCACTGTGACAGCTTTAGTTTTGTGGGATAAAAACGACAACAGGTTTTTCTTGCCAAATTTAAACTGCTCTCAAAGTGAAGTGTCCTTTGTTCTGCAAATGAATTGGTTTGTTATAAGCAGTTTAGAGTTGCTTGTTACAGGGATACAAGTAGGCAACAAGACACCTCTGAAGACATTATGCATTTTTATTTTATTTTGCATTTGTTTCAATCATCATAATTCTAATGAAAAACATGCCTCTTCTGCAGTCTTTCCCTTGTCTTTAATGTGTCCGTCTTCGTAAATAACTTGTTAAAGAACGTGGTGTTGTCTAACAATAGTCCCTTGATCAAACTGGAACAAAAGAATATTTATAAGAATCAGTAGTGATCTATAACTCGAAAAGGATATAAAGATCATTAACCTCATACTGAGCTCCAAAATGTTCCCTCTGGGGAGGGAATTATACTGGATATGGTTATTGCAAAGGTTAGGCATGGGGGAGGAGAAAAGCTTAGAACCAGAACCTGTTTTACTTATCCACTTAGACAAATTGAAATTGAAATAATCTTAAGATGAATATGTGTAAAGAAGGTACTCATAAGTAACCTAACAAATCCCTTGAAACTTGTGCATTTTATGGTTAATGTTTCTTTTATGCCCTGCTTTTACTACAGTTAACTAAACTGTGATGGAAGAGTATGAAGTGTGATAATTTTTAGTCAGCTGCATGGTATGTTTAACTGGACTGTGACATTTAAGCAACAAAAAAGAATACCATTCAGATTGCTCCATGGAAGAAGTAATTGTCTTGGACACCTGTAATTTCATCGTCTGCTTATTTTTGTGCCAGTTCCGCAGACTGCAGATGACTTTGGCAGTTCAGTGTGATAAGCGTGTTAAGCTTTCTGCATGAAGGACACCAGTGTCTGAAAAAAACTGAAATACTAGTGTTAATAAACCGCTTGAATGTTTTGTGTTTTGTTATGTAAACCCCCTTTGTTCTTGTTTGTGGCAGTTGTTGCTGATGTCAGTCCAGCAAACCCAGCTGTGCTAGTGACTCAAAGCCCTTGCTAGGGTGTGTTGTCAGTTAAGATTATATACAGTACTCTTCAGCAGCCAGGGAACTCCAAACTTTAAGAACTTTGGAAAGCACTGAAATAAGTAGCGTATTTTTAAGTATATGTACAAACATACACTTAGTAGTAGTTTGACCTTCTTGAAAATATGTCATAGAATCATACAATCATTAAGGTTGGAAGAGACCTCCAGGATAATCTAGTCCAACCGTTCCGCCCCCCCCCCATTACCCACTAAACCATGTCCCGAAGTACCACATCCAACCTTTCTTTAAACACCCCCAGGGATGGTCCGTGCATTATGGTGAGTTTCATATAGCAAATTCTGTTAGAATAACAGTAGTGGAACAGCTAAGAAGTAGTAATAAATTTTACTGCAACTGTGTCCAAAGGATAAAAAGAAAATGCTTGACTGCTGCTATATGTGATCCCTTCCATTGGTTGAAGAAAAATGCAATCCTGTTTTTTATAGAAGTGTTGCTAAGAAATGAGTTGCATATTTGTCTTTAATGGGATCACAGCCTTTAATAGTTGTCCATACTCACCAGTCATTCACTAGTTTATCCCTTTCTCTGCTCTTTGTACTGTGGCAGTCTGTATGGTTGGAGAGATGGAATTGGCTCTGTCCCTGTGTGTGGGGGGGCTGCTGACTTCTCGTAGGTGCTGAATGGCAGTGGCCGTCACCAGAGTTGGAAGAAAGGCCTTTGCTAGCATTTTGATCAGGTCCTGGGTCTTCAGTTGCTGGTTTTGGCAAGGTCTATCCCATACAGATGCTGCCTTCTGTGGTTGCATGGAAGCTTTATTAGTTTTTGTTTTGCTGTACACCTAAATGCTTGGCTGTGATTGCAACTAATCTGGAACAGAAAGCTGATCATTAATAAATAGTCTTGTATTTAATGAACCATGCCAAACAAACTTTGGGCTCAAAACCATGCTGACATTGATAGAAATCTTGAAGCTGATTGCAGGTGCTGGAGTAGATCTCTGATATTACAGTAACCTTCTCTACTTCAACACCAATTTTTTGTTCTTTTTCATAGTGATGAGGTAGATAATGAAAAAGCTTGAACTGCCTGATGTCGCTATTCTCTCTGTCTTTGAGTAAAAATACATTTGAAAAATAATTGTTAGGTTCAAATATCCGCTCATACGAAGCTTGTAAGAGAAAGGCCATCCTTGAATTTGTTTTCCTAGGAATCCCTCAACTTCTAGAGAAATGCAAGACTTGTGTCCTAATGGAGTAAGATACAGTCTTACCTTCCCAAGGCCATTGAATCTCCTCAAAACCCCAGAAATCCACAGATGGTGAGAACCAGTGTTTCTTTTCTCATCTGAGATCTTGACTCTTTCCCCCATCAGTGTTGTAGGGTGCTCCTGAATACCATGAGTGAGCTCTGTGCTTTCTGGGACTGCTGTATGCTCTGAAGTCTTGTGAGTGTCAAGCCAGAGAGGGCCATCCACAGCATTGGTGCAAGACATGGAATGTATGCTTTTTCCCTAAAGATCTTGCACTTTCCCTAACCGAAGGAATGTCCTTGCTGTTTTATTCGGATTTGCCAATATAGCTGTCCCCCTGGCAGCCTGCCCGCCACTTCGACTGTGATCTCTCCTGCTTACAATGGTAGATGTTTGTCACTCTTGTCGATATTTCTTCTGCCCTGCTTTCCTGGCAGATACCCGTACCTGCCACGTGGCTGATTGGTCTCTGGCTCAGAAAGCCTGTTGAATGCTGGCAGTGCTTTTGTCCAGCTGAACTATGAATTGTCCAGCTGACCCCCTTAAAGTGCTGCCTGAAGCTTTGTGATGTTCTGATCACACTAAATATAGAAGCGGTTCCATTTTGCGTTCTTATTTCTAGTAATTCTTCCAGTTGATGATTAGTTTACTTTATCTGCACGACTGAAACAATACAGACATTGATACCCGTTATAAACAGATCTTTTGTACCGATATATGGCAGTTTGGGGGGGACAAACTCACTAGCATATCTAATAATGATAAAATGCTTTCAGTAAAGATGGAAAGCCACTAGACTGCACACTTGCTAGTTGTAAAAATGAGTTTAATTTGAAAACTAATCCAGAGATTTGTTTCATTTCACTACCGGTTAAACCTGTTAAGAGCAAAGAAATTAGGTAGCAATACGTTACTTAATCTTTCTTTAATGTACCTCTTCATGTGATGAAAGGATTTTAAATTTGTTTTCAAATACATAGGTTGTAATTCCTTATGAAAGACTGTAGTTTATATTTAAATAACAATTAAAAACCATTTGTTAAAAAGAATGTGCTGCACTAATTTTTCTCCTTTCCCTATCCCATGCCACAGCCTGGGGGGGTGGTGGTGAGAAACAAAACAAAACCTGTATGAAAACTGATCTTGTTTTGATGCTAGTCAGCAGCAAAACTCCATTTATCTGCTTCCATGTCTTTGGCATGGGTTAGTTCTAACAAATGAGCTCCGTGCTCTTCAATTGAGACTCAGTGATGTGTGTATTCTTGTTTCATAATCATGTTTAAATGATTAGCCAAGTGGAAAATTGCATGCTCGGTAGAAAAATAAATTGAAGAGGGTAATGTTGTAATATTAATCTTCACAAAATTGTAGTAAAATGCTTTGAAATAGAAGAAACGTGATGTAGTAAAACATTACTGCTAGCAAGAAGTTCTCTAATTTGGATTTGTATACAAATAGGTTTTTTCCTGTGCTTAATTAGGTGAACAAGTGAAAATAAGTCTTGGAATTGAGAACATATGTAACTGGAGACTTACACCAAATTTCTGGTTTGGAAATCTTTTAAATATATAAACTTCAAATAAAGGAAAGGAAGATATTCTTAGCCCTCTAAAACTTGCTATTTTTCAAGTAGTGTGATCTTGGGTACAGTACATGCACATAAGCCAGAAATGTGTGTAATTTTTAGCTTCAGATATGTATTTGGATGGATGAGAAGAGAGCAAAAACCCACTACATTTGAAAAAGCAATCTATTTTGTGGTATTAATGGAAACCCAGGTCAAAGTAGTGTAAATTAGAAATAGATGGGAAATGTAGAATAGGCAGAAAAAAAGTTTAGATTCATATTTATCATTCATTTAGGAAAAAATATTTTATTTCTAAAAGCCATATGTATACTTGTATAATTAAACTCTGACTGCAAGGTGTTAGAAATTGCCAAACCATCAAAACTATTGTAGGGTTTTTGCTTAAATGTTTCACGCGGAAGATGTGGTGAAGCCATTACAAAGCTAGACAGTGTGGGTTGGTTTGGTCTGACATCTATCCTCAAACCAGAGCTGAGCATATTTGTTTCTTTCATCCTTCCCCTCCCCATGCACAACCAGGTGGTTCTGTGTGTGCCTTTCTCTGAAGGAACCCTAGAGTTTCAGCATCAAAAAAGGAGGGGCTGTTTCCAGAGAAGCTGCCACATTGTTTTACTTGCATTTTCACTCACTCAGATTTATTCGAAAGGCAAACCACAAGGAAGTAAAGAGAACGTGGGAAGGAAGGTGGGAGACTTTACCTGTAAATCGTGATGTGTTACAGGTATTTGCTAGTTTACCACTACTCGGATGCACTGCGTGTGCTTGGGTGAGAAGGATCTAGGCAGAATATTCCAAGAGATGCCTTGAAAGAAATTGAAAGAGCAACTGGTGTCAGGTATAGCCCCAGTTCGTCTTTTTTTGTTTGGTAAGCTGGTTAGAAGCCTTAAAGAACTTAAACTTCCACATAGCAAGAATAGATGTGCTATGCTCATGTTTAACTAGTGTCTGAAGCAAATGAGTCTGACAATTTTGATGTGTTTTCACTTCTGTTGAAGTGACAAACACAATGGAAGTGGAGTTACTGAGGGACCTTCTGGGTAGTTGCCACCCAAAGAAGTAGGAAAATCCCAGAGCTGGGAGATGAGATGGGGTCTTGCTTATTTCCATCTCCCTCCTTCCCTCTGTCTCACTGTGAATTTGAGTTCAGGCAGCCCTGAGTGAACAAGCAGAGAAAAAAATTCTGCTGTAAACTGAGAGCCAGCCTGATACAGGACAGGGAGCAGAGGTAAAGCAAGAACCTACAGTTTTGCATAAACCAGGTTATGGACTTCAGCCTTAAGATTTACAAAATAAACAACATAAAATGATGTTTGGTGGTATCAGCCTGTATCAGACACAGAAACCTAAGAAACTGCTGGCTTTATCAAGCTTTATACAAGTCAGTTGCTACTCTTAACCCTATTTAAGGGTTAAATTTAAATTAACTAGAGCCAAAGAAACACTTAGTGTTAGTGGGCAAAAGGGAGACTTTCAAGAATTACACTTCATACTTAATTCCAGATTTCTGGAGTCACTTTCCGAAAATTGTTTTTGGTATGTGACTAAAGCTTTGCCTAAACTTATTTAGTAAGGATCGGTTGGTTGTTTGTTTAAATCAAAGCACAAATTTGCTAAGGGAGAGGGGAGGGGACTGTAGGATCCCTCCTCCCCCTGTTAACTTCACGTAGTGTAGCACTTGGGCTCAGGTTATGCAATGGGAATTCTCTCCCCTCCCTCTGTGCCTGTGGTTCTAGATGTCCCTGGATATGGCTAAGTGAAACTGTGCATTTCAGTGTCTAAAAGTGTACTCCTCTTAATTGTTCCCAGGGTATGAATGACCATTCAGCTTGAATTTTAAGAATCAAAAATTGCGCTACATGATCAGATATTAATGACCTTTCATGCTGTTGGGCTTGGATCTAGGAAAAGGGCAGGTTTTAGCCCTTTTCACAAACTGGCCTTTTCCTGTATGCACACCTAGACAACCAGAGTCCTTTTTCAATACTCCTTGCCCTTCGCAGTCTATTTATAGAATAGTTAGAAGTGCTTTTTCCTACTGAGTGTGTATGGGTGGTTCTGTAGTTTGGATCTTTATACACTAACAGAAATACAAATTGCCAGTCTATTTTCTTCCTGTCTAGTAATATTGTACATGATTTCTCTCCAAAGTGTTTCCAAAACTGTTTCCTCTGCTCAAAATAAGTGGTTTAATCTTATGCCATCAGGATAGGCAAAACAAAGTGAAAGGTACTCTTCTTGCATCTTAATATTTCTCTCTAGCCTTACCGGACAAAAGAACACCAGTCACATTAGTATGGGCAAATCTCAAGCACTTTCTTAGTGAATAAATAGATAAGGAAGAACTCTGGAAGGAGGACCAGAAGAAAGATTCACTAGTCTCTCAAGTGAGAGGAGAGTATTATTGTTTGAACTAGCGATAGCGAGAAATTCGGCATGGTCACCGATCACTGCAAACTTAAGGGGGGGGAGGAGGAGGAAGGCTAAAACTGTGTTAGTTGTCTAACCTACCAAAAGGGAAGTTGTAATCCCTAAATTTTTATGTAAATTGTTATGCTCAGTTCTGTGGTGTCTACCTCGAAGTGAGGGGAGAAATATGAGGCCTTGTTTCTTTTGAACTACTGTAGGATTTTTAAAGTTTGATTTATTTTTCTGTGAAGGGAGTTTTCCCTGCCATGGGACTAAAAATCAGAAATCAGCTCACTCCAGTGACCACAGAGAGTAAAAAGTGGGAAATGCTCATTATCTATTGGTGAGAGAAGTCAGAAACCTTTTTGGCTTAAAAACTGCAAAGATGTCAACAGCTATTTTATTGAAGAGCTATGCCTTAAGCTGTTTGACTGTGTTTGAATCTTGCCAAATTATATCTGGTCTTTTTTCATCTAATTTAATCTGTTTCCAAATAGTGCTGAGAGTTGTCACCAACAGCTGCACGAAAAGGCATTTTGGGAGCCACAGATGATACAAACGAATGCTGTATGTGCTATTGTCACATCAGGCTTCCAAGAATTAGCTTTTATGGAAGAAAGGTAATATTTCTGCATTTCTATACTTGCCAACCATTCTCACCTCCCTCGTTAACTTATTTGGGCTGTTCCAATTCCTCTCAGTCACAGGATTTTGGGGCTCACTTTTGAGAAAGTAGAAAGGCATTTGAGAAGAGGGATAGAATAAGTTGTTTCAGGATCTGTGTGGATGGTTCTGTATCTCAAGATTTTGAGTTATAAGAAAATTCTGTATACTATACTTCAGTTTTATTTTTAGGCTAATTTCATCTGGAGAGTTTAGCTATATTTTCATGTATAAGTTTAATGAACATGATCGCTTGCCTGTAAGAAGTCAAGTGTGGATTGTCAGCTACAGAGTCACAAACATCCTGGCAGGACTAAATCTTTAAGGGAAAACAAAAAAATTACAGGATAAATGCACCCTCAAAGTTGTTGCCTTTTTTACCTGACTTTTGTGATCCAAGTTTATTATTGCGTCTTGAATAACTGTTCAGAGTTTGGAGTGGATGCTTAATTTTACAATTTCTGGGTCACTTTCTGCTCTTCCACTGCACATCCTTCATACAAACATCTGTTTACTCCTTGAGAAGAGTAACAGAGTAAGAGAATTGCTACCTAATAAATACTAATCTCATGCTGTTTTTCTTGCTTTTGGCTGTCTTTTAGGAAAGCCCCTGAGAATACCTGTGCTTTCTGTTGGGCTGTAGCACCTGATTAATTGTTCTCCAGATCAGGGGTATATTCCTGAACTGGAACCAGAAATTAGTAACAATGCTGTGACTGTGAATCATAGGCTTCCTGGAAGAGTCAGTGTAAGATGTAGAAAACTGAATTGAAGTCTTAAAGCTGAAGCTAAACAACAAATCTTGTGTTGAGTTCACTTAAATAATAGGGCTGTTAATCAGTTACCATAAGGAAATTTCGTTCAACTAAGCATTGTAGGCATGAAAAATTCTATACTATATTTTTACTATAAAATTTCTCCAGCAGGGAGTGAAAGGAAAGAACTTACCCATTCTTTTCCAAAGCATAAATGATTCCAGAGGTAGCAGATTAAACAGCTCTGGGACTATAGGAAATTACAAGTTCCTTTTATTGTTGTTGTTGTTATGAGACTTGTTGGTCATTAAGGATGCATAAGAACTGTACGTTGTTGAATCGCAGTGCCAACATTCAGCTAATTCACTGTTCAACTTTGCAATTGTTTCTTTTGGGGGTGAATTACAGGTGGGAGGTAGAAAGTTCAGGGTAATTATTTCTCTACTCTGTTGAAAACAAGCTCTATACCTATTGTATGCACTTGCCTCTGAAGTATAAACAGTTTATATTGTTGAAATGTTTGGGGAAAGCAGTGAAGGTTTTGGAGGAAGGGTGTGATTTGTAGCTATTTACACTTCTGTATTTAATTGGAAAAGAACTATTATTTCCATTTACACTCAATTAGTTCAGCTCTAAAATTGATGCTAAACCAATGTATGAATCGATCTAATGTATGGGATACGATATGCAAAGTATCTTTATTTCCCTAGTGCCCCACAGAGCTGGAAGCTGTGCAGATCTGAACAGCTTTTGCAGCAACGCAGCTCTTCTGTGAGGAGGTGGATGGGGGAAAGCTGTGAACCTCGCTGGTAGCTGCTTCTGTTCCTGTTGTCCGTGTCCAGCTGTTTTGCTGTTTTCCACAGCCTCCTCCAGTTCATCTGGCTGCTGTCACCAGCTCAGTTGGGAAGGCAGCAGCCACAGCCAGAGGAGCTTGTGAAAGCTGGGGGAGAGAGGGAAGCACACAATACTGAATTACTGTGACTTGCTCTCTTACCAGCTCTGCTGGCTGGGAAGCACTCTGTTAGGAGCTGCCAGGTGCACGGAGAAGTGAGATGGAAATTGTGAGCAGAGCCAAATATGGGAAGAAGCCTGAATCCTAAAACTGCCTGTAGTGGGTCTTCTAACAGATTGTAATCGTATGAGGACAAGTAGTTGAGAAGAGAAAGATCCCGGTCAAACCATTCATATTTTTTCATCTGCTGCATGTGTTACTGTATAAGTTATTAAATACATAACTCTGCAACGAGCTGACAGAATGTTTTTGGTGAGAAAATATACTTCTCGGCCGAATTTTCCTGCACAGGAATCCTTTCTGTTAGACTCTCCTTACTGACACTGAAGACACTTTGAACTTCTTGGCTGCTTTGTATTAAATTTGACAGAGCAGAAACAGTTCAAAGTTAATTTTCCACAAGCTTCATGAAAATAAGTGGGCAGGCAAATTCACATTCCCAGTTCTTCCACTGTAGTGTGAGCTTAGCTGTATTAGTACACAGCAAAGAATCTAAGCGGGGGTGGGGAGCAGACAGGCTAAGCTGCAGTGTTCACAAAACGGCTTGCTTAATTGTCACATGCTCATGAAACAGTTGTATTGCCAACCTTTGTTAAAGTTTACCAAAAAGAAAGTTGAGAGCCAGCTCAGAGGCTCTGTTCAAAGATGTGAAGTGCATTTAAGAACATTCTTAAGCTTTTGTTGTTCCTTTTATGTTAGATAGTTACTAGGACCATGTGTCTAATGGGAATATATTTCTCATCTTTGCAAAATAGGGTTATGGCATAGTCAGGGAGCCCTGGAAGTTAAACAGAGGTCATGAGATCTTCATGGTCCTACCTGTGGACTTCTCTTTCTGTAACTCTGCCATTGTAGAACCTAGGCTGATGTTACATATGGCCTCCAGACCTCTCACTCTGGGGAGCTAATGGTGCTTAGCAACAAGCCTCTGGGGATCAGTTCTCTGGGTTTTTGCTGGTGGCTTATTTCCTTGTTTGTTACTTCCTGCTCCCTGTTGTATGTACTTTTGTTCCAGTTGTGTCAATGGAAAACATGATTTATTTTTGGTAGTTTGGTGTTTCAAGAGGATGGTGTGTTGTGGTGGTTTTTTCATTCTTGGCTTGGTGGTTCAGTTATCATCCATACACCTGGGCAGGTGGTTTTTCAGTGTGGGCAGAGGGAAAAGTGACATGCTGATTAGTAACTGCTGGTACAAGTTCAGGGTTTTAAACAAAGTGGCCTCTGATTCCTCCAGATATCAGTCTGAGTCCTTTGGATGTCCAGCAGAAATAGTACACAAGCAGAGTAACTGGCACAGTGCTTCGGCTGTTGAGAATACCAAGCCTCTGAGGTTATAATCCTCAGAATGAAACAAGCGTGCAGTGTGCCAAGAGGAGGGACAGGCATTTTTGGTTTATCTCCGGGTGAGATGCCAACTATCAGTCTTCTACCTGAAGAACAGAACAATTGGATTTTTTTACAGAGAAATTAGACTGGCATGAGGCTTTGCATATGTATTACAATGAGATGTTTTTGTAAACAGGGGTTAATTATTAGCGAGCTGGGAAGCCTGTCTGGTATGAGGCTTGCGTTAAGGCTGCTGTTGCGAACAGTCATTTGAAGGACCTGCGATTTTTCACATTGTTTTTATCCATAACAGGCTTCGTGCCTTTTGAGTTACATTATGAACTCAAAGCAATATAATCCTCTCCTATGATATAGGATCTAAGCACTTCATTTTCTGTAATTTGACTTGTCCATTTTTTAAAGAAAGACAAAAATCTGGTGGGAAAAGCTTGTTTAATCATTTCTGTTTAAGAAAGCAATAATTGGAGTGTATGTTATCCTAGGGTATGGATTAAATATTTAAAATATGTAAAGGCAGTGTATATGTTGGACTTATGAGAACAGTAGTTAATGCCTTTTAGGTTAAATGAGTAGGCTTAGAACACCCTACTATTCTCATTTTATTATCTGAGATGCAGATGTGTTTGCAACTGAGCCTTTTGAAAATGAGTAGTGTGTACTAACTGTTCATAGTAGAACCATGCAAGTCAGAGAAAGCTTTAAAATATGCTTAAATGCATGGAAAGAACTGAAAGAAAAATGGGTGTTTTGTTTACATTTTCTTGACAAATGGCAATTAACTAAAGATCAACAGTGCAGTTGCAAGTCCTGTTGTGGTCATTTGCCATAATATTAAGCATGAAACTTTGAATTCTGAAGGTGTTGGGAACATTAAAAAGAATGGCTCTGGTTTTGATATTTAATACACTGATGACTGATATTTTGATTAATGTGTTTATATATGCCAGTTTGTCAAGGAGAAAGATAAAAAGTATAAAAGCATTCAGTAACCAAAGAATGTTTCCATAAAATAGGAGCACTTGTTTTTTATACACACTTCTAGAAAGGATGAGAGTTTCATCTTGTGCGTTTTAGGTTTACATTTTTGTTGTGACTTAAGAACAACTTATGTGAAGAGTTTGTGCCTCTGGCAATTTTGGTTCAATTCATTTACTCAGTCTTCCATCTGTTTGCTTTTTAAAACAGATTTGCATAAGGCAAGTCCACAGTAGATCACCTGGTAGATAAAGGTGATGCCTAAACTTAGTTACTTGGTTAAATGATTGTTTAAATTGTATTTGTAGCCTTTTTATTGAATAGACACTTCTATAATTTTTTTGTCAAAATTCTTAAATCTAGTTTCCTTATATTTGGATTCAGAAGCCTAATTTAAATGCTGCACTACAAATGATCATTGAGGCACTAGGGTTTTATAGAACATGTTGACATAAGTATTGCTAAACATGCTCTTTATATCTTTGTGTTATTTTACTTCCCCCTTACCGGCCTTGAAGCCCTGTAGAAACCTAACTTTAAATATCTTTCTAGTTCTGTAACTTTATACATAACTTGAGTTTCAGCACTACATAGCCATACAAACTTGCTAGGCACCATTTTCATTAGAATTACCTTTGTCGTCTTCGCAGTCATAGGGAAAAAGCTATGTCAAAATCAAAAGTATACACCCTTTCTAACTTTTACTCTACAATTTCTACCAGTTCGGGTTTTTGTTAAACGTGTTTAATGATTGACTTCACACATTCAATGCCATTGGGTTATCTTGGTGTGGCGAAGCTCGAAGTGCTCTTGAAGCAGTGCATCTGTGTGGTTTTTATGGGCTTTGGTGTGATCTGAATTGAATGTACATGTCTTGTACATGAGCATGTGTTAGGTCTTCACCAGCATCTGAGCGGTGATGTACAAGCTACATGTGCCACTTCACAAAATCATAGGCTGGTTTGGGTTGGAAGGAACCTCTAAGATCACCTAGTTCCAACCCCCTGCCATGGGCGGGGACACGCTACACTAGACCAGGTTGCCCAAAGCCCCATCCAACCTGGCCTTGAACACTGCCAGGGATGAGGCCTCCACAGCTTCTCTGGGCACCCTGTGCCAGGGCCTCACCACCCTCACAGGGAAGAGTTTCTTCCTAATATGTACTCTAAATGTCTCTTTTTAGTTTAAACTTATTACTTCCTTGTCCTATCATTGTGTGCCCTTGTAAATAGTCTCTCTTAATCTTTTGCCATGCATGACACTAAATGAGTTAAGTTTAAAAAAAAAAAAAGGCAGTATGCAGCTGAAAGCTTCTCAAAAGGCTGTTGACCATGTAGAGGTCACTGATGAAGTGAGGGTTATGTGCTTCTGGCCTAATGCCCTTGTGCCACCTCAGCGCTTGCTAGCTGGCATAGTTCACAAAAATGGCAGAGCATAAATTAGCAGAAAGTTGAGTGGTTTGATTGTGGGTATTTTTTTGGGGGGGTGAGGGGGATGGTGGTGGGTTTCTGCTTTTGTCAGTTAAAAAGGCTTGCAGAGGGTCTGCTGAGTGCTGGGGAAAGGTAAGAGTAACCCTGGAGGAAGGTGAAGGAGGACCTCCCCCTTCTGACAGCAGTTCTGGATAGAACCGCATCTCCCTTCCAGTTTTCCAGAAATCCAAAAGCCGGTGATCCTTCTTTGCAAAGTGTCTGATGTCTTGACTGTTAGCTTGGTGGTTAACAGTTGTTGTTTTGTAATAGCATTGCAAAACAAAACTGTTTGCTGTTTTAGTATAAGAAGGCCCTTAGAATTGTGAAATAGTTAGCCAAAGATCCTTTTTCATAATGGGTATGGTTGAGTTTAATCCTGCTATGTAAAGTATATGTCAATGGACATACCCAAAGGCATATCTGCAGCTTGTAAGGGCTGTGAATTATGTCAGTGATGCCATTCAGAAAACTTTATTTTACTAGAATTGGCATTTAACTCTATAATTTTGAAATTATTTTTCAAATACTTATGCATATACTTGAGCATCATCACTACGTAATATATCACAGTTCTCTGTAGCAAATTTGTCATTTTGTGTTCAACACAATTTCCTTTATTAGAGAAAAGGGACTTTAGTAAATGCACAGAAACTTCAGAAAGCGGTTTCTCTGGTACAACAGGTTTCTTATTTAATACTCCAGGATCCTGTGCATTGAGAAAATATCAAGAAAATACACAACTTAATGAGAAGCTCTGGTTCTCTGATGACTGTTACTACCAGCAATATAGATGTCAGTAGCAGTAAATGGTGGCCGTCTTGCTGCGCTTGCATTTGCACGCATTCCAGCGGTGTCTGCACAAAGCCAATAACCAATACAGTGATCTCTGTGTTGGCGTACCGTGCAGTACTGTGAGGCCTGTTTAGTGAACTGCAGGACATTGAGGCAGACACTATTGTTTTTAGACTTCTTAAGACAAATGCATAGGTACTTCAAAGGTCACCTAAAGCAGTCTGGTGTTCTGCACTGAATGGGATCTGAGGAAATAATTGTGTTGCAGAGCTTTGTCTTGTATTATGTGGCTACAGGATATGGGAAGGGTCTTGGAGAATGGCAATTGGCAGAAATGCTTTTACGGTAATAGGAGTTTGGAATTGATCTTAGTGTATTAACATAAATCACCTGTTCTTGTGGTTTTAGACATTCAGCTCTGTTCTGCTGTCTGGTATGTGCCTGCTCAATCACAGCAACAAAGCTTACTGCATAATGACCTGAGGTCTTACGTTTTCAACCTTCACTTAAACCGGTCAGTTTGTTGTCTTTAGCTGACCTGACTAAATTAGTGCATTTACTTATTTAATCCATTTGCTAATGGTAATTTAATATCGCCTTGGGGGGGGTAGGGGTGGGGGGAGGCCCACACAAACACCACCCACCCTCCCCAAATCCTGACAACAACGAAAATCAGGGAGAGGGTGTGTTTAGTTTGTAGTCTTCTAATGGTGTAGTTAAAATCTGTTGACTTTACTCTTTTGTGCCATTTTCCAGCTGAAAGACACATCACAAAATCATGTAAAAGTCTGTGATAAGTTTATAAAAGTTCTGGTGATGACCATCCAGACTGCTAAGTAATTTAGACTCTGTCAAAACCACTGAACTGTCTTGTTGGATGTGATGGTTCTTGTGCCCTATGTATGGCTTTCCTCTCCAGCAGGAGTGTGTGTAGAGCACTTATTTTCTATACCTAAATATGACAGTGCGTATGTGTAGTTGTTTTGTGTGCTAAGTTCAGTGCTTCCAGGAAGCAGCAGGCTTGCAGTGTGTATGTTGTTCCACCTTTCTGCAAATGTGCAGTAAGGCTTGATGGAAACCCAAATGAGTGGATTTAGTGTACACATGGAAACCAGTTTTCTTAGCACATGCTGTAGGCTCCAGTGCTTTCTGAAAAGCACAGACCAATGAGGAAAAATGCATGTAATAGGGCTTCTTAAGCTTTGCATTTACTGTATGTGCCTAAAGCTTACTGCCCTGCATTGCCAGCTCCAGTGCGTGCTAACACAACCTGCATTCTGCAGTTGCATTTAGGATTTCTTTACTCTTAAATTACCTCAGAATAATACCTGGATAAGGGTAATTATTTCCCCTTAGTTTTATTCTATAACTCGTTCGAAGAGATCCAAATTTCTTTGAGAATTACATGGGTAACTTACCTCACCAGTAACCAAGCTCATTCCTTGCTTTATTTCTTCGTAACACTTTCGTCTCTGTGTGTATCTTTCTCTGCTTACCATCAGTGTCAAAGCATCCTGTTATCTTTGCTGCTTAACTGCTTCCTCGAAGTTATGCTCCATGTACTCAGGCCATTTTTGGGAGCGGAGGAAGGAAGGTACTTTAATTTCCTGCATATTTGCTAGAAGTAATCGCCCATTCTATCACTCTTTTCCAGCCATTGCTGTATAGTATTATTTTGCCACGTTCCAGTGATTCAGGTCAAGCAGAGTGACTGTGAAGATGTATATCCATTCCCAGAAAAGTACTGAGCACAGTGTCCTTATCGCTTTATTTCAAACATTCTGTTTTCTGCAAGACATTTAGCTTTCTGTGAATGGCTTACTGCTTTTGAAAAAATCAAAGAAAAAACATGGAAGACTATCATCAGCCTTGGTCAATATTTGATGGATCTTAAGAGAAAACTAGTAAAAGGGTAAATCTGAATTTGGTCACTCCTGTTTACAAGTCCTCACCCGACTGCTTCTCCTTCTGCCAGGCTATTTTACAACTTGTACATCAAGTATGTAGCATGTGCTGCAAACTAATTCAAATTTTAGTAATGTTACAAAAAAACCCTCTATAATTAATTCACCCCTCTGTGTCCTTGCAAGGCTCTGAATCGTGTTTGCTGGTACATGCTACCAACACGTCTGTTGTAAAGGCTTATACATTATATGGCACGCTTCTATAGTGTCATGGGCCAGCTGTAATTCTGCTAAATATCGCTTCTATGTGATGCTGCGCAACAGACTTCTCTCTGTGCAACGACAGGGCCTGACACTCATCTCAAAACAGATACCCTGGAGCTGGGAGACTCGTACCAAGAAAAACCAAAAGCAACCTGACTCCTGGAGCTACCGGGTGGGTGGATGGTGTTAGCAATTCCAGCGGTAGCGTTTTAGCAGTAGTAGTTTTGAGATATAAAAAGACAATGACACATACAAAATTGTGCAACAACTTGTACAACCTTTGGCTTTTAGAATATGTCAGGAATGGAGGAAACTGTGTGAGGTTTTAGTTGTGTGGTGTCTTTCTCCTTTTCTCCCACCTATATCAGTTAGCTTAATAAAAGTTAATACCTCTTTGGTTTATTGTTGGAGCTTCTAACTACATAATGGCTCTGAAGCTGGTGTCTTGGGGAAATGAATGAAAAGTTTAGGGGAACGAATAATTCATCCATTGAATAAGAAGTGAAAATAGTAGGAGCAGAACTGAATAATAAGCCCTTGTAACTTCCATACTTACATAGAATATTTGTAATACCAAAATCCTGTGCAAGCAACTTGTTTTAAATCCATACCTATCTGTGACAAGGCACACCGGTTAACGCTATCCAGTGTTTTCAGTCACGGTAGAGTTAATCAAAAGATCCTTGCCCACATTCAGACATTTTGAGAGCATCTTCCCATGCCAGCCCAGCACCCGAGTCGCTCGGAAAGAGACGGTGGTAGAAGGTACCAGGGGCCAGTAGATGGCACTGAGGCCCCACGGCTGCGAAACCTGAGTGTGTCAAAATCCCTTGGGTGCTCTTGGACTTGCAGGGTCAGGTGGCCTGGCTGTTTTTTCCACTCTGCTGGAAACTTGCAAATTTAGATGCATATCTTGGTATAACATGTAAAACACGCTTGTTTAAAGTAGTAGTTCGGAGAGGCTGCGATTTTGTTCCTAAAAGCTATTGAATAACATCAGGCTGTTGTACTGAAAGGGGAAGGTCCCTTTGGGCGGTGACAGATTTTGTGTTTGGGTCTTGTGAGTTGGTTTGTAGGCTCTTTTCTGGTCCCACTTAGAAATGGTGTGCTGCTTATACTGGCTATTACTTTACAGAACATCTTGTCTAGGAAATAATACAACTGCTGCTCTGGTTTAAAGCGCGTCCTTCTGAGGGCTATTCCCACGTACAGCCTTTAAGTGCTTTACAAATGGGTAACTCCTGTGCTTTTCTTTCAGTGCATTTAAACAAGGACACTTACAACTGAATGCCTTTCATCCGAAATGCATCACTAATCGGCTTCTAACGGCCTGTAGGTGGTAGGGAGGTGTTGAAAGGAACATCGGAAAGACCAGCGTGCATCTGCTTGGGCCCAAACCTACAGGTTCTTTCTCCCATTCTTCCTTCTGAGAAATTCAGTTTGTAAGTGCGTGTTGGTCTTGTCTTGGTCTAAGACGGATGCTTTTAGCTGCAATGAACACTTCTAAGTACCTCACTTTTTTTCTTTTTATTTTTTTTGGTGATACGGATTGTGTCTAAGTAGGGGCAGTATCAGCCCTTTGTCCTGCCTGCAGTGTGCTGTGTGTGGCTCCCCCAGCTTGCCTTTCCCTGGTAAATGATCCTTCCTTTCAGCTTTTAATCAGTTTAGCAGGCTAAAGTACCATCAGTCACATTTATGACCGGTCCCTGAAGACAGACATCTCATCAATACCTGTAGCATGAGAGTGTGTGGGGGGAGAACACAGGAGGTCATCGCAAACTAAGTAACTGTATAAACTGAGTAGAGGGAGTTTAAGAAAATACATGCAGAAAACTGTAGATCTTTTACAAGGAAACACAAAATAAGTAATAGGGTGGGAAGCATTAAGAGGATTTAAGGCTCTAATAGTCCAGACTGACTGGGAGGAGATCTTAATGTGTATTTCTTAGATGGGACTCATGGGACTTCACAGAACTTCCAGGAGATGAGATCTTTTTTAATTGTTACTAGAACTATCTCAGTTACACAGAAAGGAATTACTCACTCTTACTTTGCATATTTGGGAAATGGCCTCTTGTTCTTAATTTGCCTTGCTTTTCTGACCACCATCTTTAGCAGTGCTATCAATCCTTTTTGTATAGGACGGGTATTTTGCATCTTGAAGAGTAATGCAGAAAAGTCTATGGACTGCTGTCCCATGCTAGTCACACTGTGAGTGTGCCTCCCACGTATGCAAGACAGCTCTTCTGTGTGCATGTGCCCTGGCGTGCAAGAAAAGTGATAAGTGGATGCAACAGTCTCTTGAATATATGGACTTGGGAAAAGGCATGTCTAGGAAGCACTGTCCTCATGCATGTACATGATGCAAGTGGATTTTCAAATGATCTCCTACTGTTGTTCACATGCAAGACCTGAAGAGTACGTGGCGGTGTGTGGTTTGCCTGTGTTGTCTCTGCTCAGCACCACACCGTAGGGAGAGGGCAAAAAAGTTCGTGACCCCCATGGGGACGTATGTGAAAGTGTCCTTGATTAGGGACCCTGGGCAAGATGTTTCATTTTGGTGGAACCAAGGAGAACTTTGCTTAATTGGAAAGTGAAAAGACTCTTCAGACTGTTAGCTGGAAAAAGAATTGTGTAAGTTTGCTTTATATACAGCATAACAACTATTATTTAGCATTAATTATTGTGAAGAAATGGAAAATCAGCCACCAGCTCCAGATGTGCAGAAATTATTGGCTTTTAGGACAGCTATATCTACTGAGGCAGTGTTCTGAGTTCATCACTTAGTGGATATCCCAGTATGCTGGACCACTAGTGTGAGCAGACTTTCTGTGCTTCAGATTAGTGAGCGAGGAAAAGATGAGGAAATCTGCTGTTCAGAGCACTGATTGCATATAGCTTGTTCTTGCTTGTTGGTCTTGCAACTTTGTGTACAAAGCTGTCTATCCTACTAAACCTCTTAGGTTAAGGAGTCCTTTCAAGATTAATGGTCGTCGTCCTAGGTTAAGTAGGGAGGTTTGTTCTAGTTGTGGATTTTCCTAGGGTTTCTCTTTTATGGCTGCTGGAGGGGACCTGTCACTTCTTGTGCCTACACAGCACAGTTTGTTTGGGTTTTTTGGTGGTAGGTTTTTTTAAAGTAAAGACACACAAAGAAATCCAAACAAAAACATTTCTTCCTTTAATTCACTAGCAAATGACATAAAGCATTCTAGTGAACAAGTCTCTTTATTTGTATTTAAGTAGTAATTGCCTCTTCTGACCCCAGATCAATTAAACACTGTATTTTTCTTTGTAGGAGATGATACTGAACCACCTATCCTGTCCTTTCATGTAATATAAAGAAGCCTCCAAAAAAGAGGATTGCAAGGAGAATGAGAGTGACAAATATTAGCTTAAAAAAACCCGAACAACTCCACCCCAAACAACCCAAGGTTTTCATGGAAAAAGAAAGATTGGATAAAGAGTAGTCTCTGCCCCGCGCATAGGTGTGCTATTGTGTAATCTTGTAACTTAGAGAAATGGATTTCTCTTTACCTTGATAGTTCCCATTACAATTAGCTCTCTAAGTGCTGACAGAAAGGTTGGGTTGTATATTGGGCACTCTAGTATTTAGTGGAATTAAAATAGTTAAGAATGAATAACTGGATCCAGTCCTGTGCAGCCAGGTTAGGTACAAGATGACAAATTTTGCACTGAATAATGCTGTGTATTATCACAAAAATAATGCAAGCTTTGTTCCTCTGTAGAAAACTTTGTTGCTTCAGGGTCTGCCATGGGTTATGTTTGCAATTTGTTAATCTGCAATCTGTTAAACTGCTTAGAAATCACTTGGCCTTTTTTCTCTTTTTGTGACTTAATCTATACTAATTGAAGCTAATGAGACAAAAATGTTCATTTAACTTGATAAACATTTTTTGTCCTATGATACTATTTCAAGGAAATGGATCCTGAATTCAATACCAGGGCCATGGTCTGCATTTTATGTTGCTATTTCATCCCACACCTTTTCCTCAGATCTCTCCAAAGATGCCAATTAACATGTTTCTGCAATTCACTGAAAACTATTAATGTAATCATAGCCAGAGTTTAGCCTAATCTGATAATGCTGAATGTGATTACATTGATTTAATATTGTGTTTGTATGCATCTATTCAGTCTACTTGTGGTCACAGCAGCAGTATTGGGAAGTAGAAGAGGGATTTGCCAGAGATTAGTCCAGTTCAGTCTTGTGTTATAGGTTATGCTGCTACTGAGATCTGTAACAGTTTAGTCCCAGGTGAAGGAAGTCTTTCCAGCTTACCTTGTTTTTGACATTCCTGCAGCAACAGAGAATTACTTGTGTTTTGGTTACAGCTCTGAGATAATTCTGTCAGTGAATACAGACCTCTTTCCGTGACCTATACTGTGGAGTTCATAAGTGTGTGTACTTATGGTTCCTTCTGACCTTACAAGATGAAAGTAGATTAGAAGATGGGCAGACAGAACTGATCCATCTGATCTAGGTCAGAAAGATAACTTCTGCCACATGAGGCTGTTTCTTCCAGGCCTGAGGAGATTTGCTGAAGGGACAGTAGTTTGGGGCTTTTATCACTGGAATAGCATCAGCTTTTTCAATCACTCGAGAGCAGTGAGAATTTGGCACCATCAAAGTCCTGCAACCATGGGACTAATGTGAAATATCTTAGACAAAGCACTCCCCGTTATTCCTTATTGATGACCTCAGTGCTCTGACACTTAGGAAATGCAAGAATTGATCTATCTATGCCTGGAGAAATGGCTAATAAATAAAAAAATTCCACTTTTTGGATGCTTTTGCATGGATGTTGAGGTACAGAAGAAAATAAATCGTAATCTAATGTTTACCTGATTTCATATTTTCAAGGAGGACATCATGCAAGGAGGCCTAGGTTATAAAAGCAAATAATAAGACATGAGGAAGAACCTTAGATACAGTTACTTTTGGTTTCCCCACTGCTAGTGTGAACAGAATCCTGGCACTTGTGATCCCTGGGAGGTCTTCTGTGACCTAAAATTTTGCTGTCTCAATATGACTTACCACATATAATGCTTCTGGGACAAGCAGCACTGGCTTCCCAGCTGGTGCCACCTTTCTTTTAAATGATAGGTGGTTGCTGGCAGGGTACCTGAAATGAATCTTTAGAGAGAATATTTTAAAAAATGTGCCAGATGTCACTTAACTAATTTTATAATTTTTAATACCAATATTTTGTTCTGATAAGTAACGTTCAACAGTGGATCATTTTTCTATAAACACATAAATGAAAAACTCATACATTGAGTTACTGGAACATTCCTATAAAGTAACGGATCACTTGTGAGCCTTTTCCGAAATACCAAAGCCATGCTTTCTCTCCTTGCAACATGAGCTGCAGTAGTTGCCATATGGAGAGTAGATACGTGCTCAGCACAGCATTCTGCGCTGGGTAAGAGCAGTACCTTTTGGATGTAGAATACATCAAGCATTGTGTGCCGATAACTCTGTTACGTTGTGGGCGGATGATAGTGTTTATGTGCAAGATGAGGCAAATTTTGGGTGTGTTGACTACAGATTTTTGTTTGTGGAATTGAACTTCAACCATAGCAATGCCTTGAAATAGAATTTTCCATTTATACCACAGCCATATAATTTCTACGCTTAGCAATATTGCTGCATATGTAACGTTTTGCAGGGTTCCAAAACCCATCGACTCTCACACAGGAAATGTACAAATATATTTATAGTTTTTGTTATAAATGATACATGAAATATTTGGTCTCCAGACATCTTGTCTTTAGTTTTGCGTTGCCATGGGCACTCATTAGTATTCCAGGGAGGCCTAGTTGTCATGGCAAAGTGTGTAGCTGTACCCTGTTCCCATGGCAACCTCCATCATTATGTACCTTCAGCAGATCTGCTAGCAAATCTGTTTGGGTAAATCTAAGATGGTCTTGTGGTAGCATTAATGCTTTAAATAACACTATTGCCCTACCCATAGGTGATTAACATTGCAAAAGGTGTTTGGTATGTTCATATGGACCACGGGATCAGTATAACAATGTGGTTCAGAAGTTCAGGAAAATTGTTTTCAAAAAGCAGCAGCAGCAGGGGCCAGCTTGACCTCTAAAGAGGTTAAAACGGAGTTGTGGTGTTGGTGCTGTTTACATCTTTCACGTGTTCTTGTGTGTGCCTGGATTTGAAACTAAAACATTTCTGAGCTTGCAGCTCCTGCCTTGAATGACCTTCAACAGTAACAACCTTTCTGTGTACATCTAAGTGCGTGTGAGTTTTGGCCTTTGAACCTCTTGTTTTAGGAGAAGAGGTTGGCACACAGCTTGGGTGGTTTACTTAGGGAGCAAGGTGGTATTGCTAGTGTGGAACAGCACTGTAGGTGGTTATCTATGGTTCAGTAAAGGTTTCTATCCACTGCTGGAGAACTTGTTTTGATGTTGGAGATGTTTAGAAATGTGGTAGACAAATTAACATCTGTCAGTTCCTTGCTAATGACAGGCTGTTAAATTTTCTTCTCTGTTCATATATTGATTTTTTTAGTTTATGTAACGTACCCAGTCAAGGAGCTGATGAAAAAGCTGTGTTTTTGAAATGCTTTAACAGCCACGGAGTGCTAGGCATTCAGAAGTGGAATATGAATAGATATTAGATGGGACAGCTCTGCTGGCCCTGGTACAGATGCCCACCCACTGTCTGTTGTTCAGTCACAGAAATTAATTAGAAAATATACGATTGGATGGAAGGTAGAAATTTGCCCAATTTTTAAAATCAAATATCAAAAAAAGACAATGCAGTATTCCCAAGAAGTGGTGGCTTGACACATCTGGGTGACTTTTATTTTGCTTAGCCATAAAACAGCAGACTTTGTGCAGCACTGGAGGGTGTGTTAGTTCTGTCATGGTTCTGACTATGTCTTCGTTGTGGTTAGCAGCTAAAAATATTGACTTAAAACTTTTAAATTTAGTCAAATTATTTAAAGGCATAAACATTAGAAATCATTTCATCAGCTCATAGACTTATTCTTTTGCTTTAAGTTGATAAAGTGGGTTTGCACAGATCTCTTGACCTCTTTCCCAACTACATTTAGGATTTCAGATATTTCTTGGAGTCTTTTTTCTGTAAGCTGTTTCACTTTTTAAATGTGTCTGCTAAAAAAGACCTATTTTTTTTGATACCCTTGTTTAGAGAACACCATGAACTTAAATGTGACTTGATAATCAAAAAACTGAGTTATGTTTTCAAGCAAGGCTGTCTGTCAACATCCTGAAAGCTGACAGCCAGGAAACCAAATGCTTTTTGTCTCTTCTACATTTCTTTAAATTAGGTTTGCTTTCAAACTGAGTCAGACTGCATGGTTTGAATCACACCAGTACTTCTGAAAATGCTATTTCACAGTGCTCTCAAACTTGCATAAGAGCAGTATGCTCTTTAACACTTGGTTAAAGAAAGAAATACGCTGTCTGAGGGGAAAAGGATGTACTTTAATAAATTTGCTAATGCATTTTAAAAATATCTTTTTACTTCAACATTGTTGAAGTAAAACTTTGTAAAACTTTTTGTTTTACAGTGGCTTAAGAATCTCTTCAGTAAACAGCTACTAGCTTTTGTTCAATAACTGCAGTTTTCATGTAGGTGTAGCAACACTTAAACACATGGCTCCTTTGAATCAAGGAGTATGAAGACTGGTATCGGCAACGATCAGGACAGGCTTTCTTTGTGTCCTGATTACCATTAATTCTGCATGGAGTTCGTTCTTAGTCTAGGTAGGATTTTTGTGTAACAAAAAAAAAATAAATCTTTTTATGACACTGGTTTATAAAAAAGTAAAGGCAGGAAGCACAGTATGATTAATCTGCACAGTGAAGAGCTGTGCTAATATAAGCAGACATTTAAGCAGCTTTTTCATATAAATCGAACTGAAGAGTAAAAAGTGATGGGGAGCTCATTCTTATATATTTTCTTTTCTGTCTATCACTTTTTTCCCCAGTGAATGGCAAATGAGTTTAGAGAAATTAAGAGTGAGTGATGGAAATCTGGAAACAAACACATTTAAAGGAATAGAGACTGTGGAATAAACTGCAAAAATTGTGGGAGTTTTTAGCTGGCATCACCTGCTGTAGCACTTTGACTCTACCTCTGTACGTTGTGGAAGTTGGGTGTGGGGGGACACTTCTATTTCTTTCTATCCTTTATGTATAGTCCCAGTTAGATTAAGAAGAGGGAGCACACAGGAGAAGAGGATAAGGCTTCTCAGTCATAATCACAAGCATAGAAACACAAATCCCAAGCCATGCTTGACTGTAGCCTGCAGTTTTGGTGTTTGTAGATTGGAAGGTGAAAACACTGCTCACACTTAGAGCTTTCCTGAGGAGAACATTGGCAAGTTTCCTCATTTTCTGCCAAACACCAGGGGCATGCTCAGGCTCAGCTTGTGGAGGGCCTTTCCCTGAAGCACTGGAATTAATGTGCGAATGAAAAGGAGAGTCCAAAATATCTGACATAAGAATGCATTGTGCTTCAATGGGTACTCTCATGCCCTTAACCTAACCTTGCAAGTATAGCTGATGCTTGACTATTTTGAAATCTATTGTTCATGATCTTTTACATGGAAATGTAACAGTTGCATAACTGCATAACCCAAGCTATTGCCTAGTAACTTTGAATTGAGAGATTTGTTTTCCTTGTCAACTGGAGCAATATATTGAAAGCAAAAATTGGTCTTGAAATACTTTTAGTCTGTAGGTGGTTCATAAGCAATTCATTTGAAGTTCTTACGGAGTATGAACAGTTCTTGGGGAATGATCCCGTTCTCTACCAGGAAGAATATAACCCTTAAGCATTCACATGAAAAGTTAAACTTAAGTTACAAATGTTTTGAATAGCCTGTCATAATCACTGCAGTTGTCGTGGTAGGTAACTATTGTTTGTAGCAATCAGCTGCGAAGGTACCAATGTATGCCGAGTAAACCTGCTACAGGCGTTTGTGAACCTTTCTATGCACTCTTTATCCACTTCCCGTACTGGCAAGTATCCCGTCCTATTGCTAAATGTACTAATGGCAAGGTTTCTTCTTCAATTAAATATCAATATAACCATAAGTGTACTGATGGTTGGTAACATAATAGGTGAGATCAGTAATGGGGGGACAGTAGAGTGCAAAACATGTCTGTTCAGGTTACTGCTAAATAGAGGGAAGGGACAGGATTGTCCCTTCCATGATTTCAACTTGGCAGCTTCTCTGGGTAAGTTATGGATGCAGCTAAAAGTTATATGTGACCAGGACACTAGTCAGATCTCTGACAGAAGCGCTCAGCAGTCAGCTGTGGCTTGTTTGCTTGCCAAGCCATTTTCTGGTTTTTATTTTGACTTTTCTTGATTATTTTTTCCCCTTTCCCTAAAGCAATCAATGAACTGTGAACTTTATTCTTCTCATACCTAAATAGAGAGATGGGAGTGCAGGATTAATTGCATGAAATGAGACACAGTCTGGTAACATGGTATGTGAGCTCTTTTCATATAAATGTTAGGATTTTACGCACGGGTGGGAGGGAAGGAGTTTGGTAAAATAAATCTTATGCGATGATACCCATTTTGTGTTTGCCATTCTTGTTGCTGTCCTAATATTGATGATACTCTCATACCAGTGCGTTTTAAGTAGAAGCTAATTATTCTTTTCTGAAAAAAATATTGGCACTTGAAAATATGCCACACAATTTAGTGTGGTATGAGATGACTGTGACTTATTTTCACCATTCTATATGCTATAAGTCATTATATTTTAAAAATAATGAGTATGAATCGAAGTTTCTGGTATACTTATTAGATGAGCTTTCCAATTAGTTATTAATTAGAGTGTCAGTAGATTGCAATGAAACGTTAAGCTGGATGCTGAGCCTACTTATGCTTCTTTAACGTAGCAAACATGTAGATTGTCTAATACACACAGCATTTCTCCACAAATTATTACTGCAAAGGAAGGCAGCAGCTTGAGTCTTGAAAGAAATTTTTCTCGTAGTTGAGCAATGAAATCAAAGCTAACAGTGTGTTTATTGCTGTTAATATACTGGAGCTGTAACGAATTAAAATGAGGAAAGAGAAAAAGGCCTTAAAGCAAACCAGCCCAGACAACTTAAACCATAAGACATACTAGAGATGCAATCTTATAATCTATTAAATGAGTATTATATGCATGTATTATCAGAAGTTACTGTCTGTCTTTATGATACTTTTATTTAAGAGAAAATTCTTTTTGTTAGTAAAGTGTTAATTAAGATGATAATGCCATTTCACCAATTGTCTTAAAATACTAATCATATTTTAAAAGTCATGCTGTAATCCAAGTTAGAAGATAGATGTCAAAAACTGTAAGTAATGGCTGGTATATGGGTGTGCCTAGTGGCTCTTCAAATGTTTTGGGTGGTCTCCCAGATAGCCACTCCTGAGACAGAAAATTATTTTTCCTGAATGTGTGACTTGAACAAACCAAGCTCTCGTTAAGTCCTTGCTGGGATGAGATTAAAAGTATGGCTGCACTGGAGATAAAAAATAAAATAAAATAAATATCCAGAGACTTGGACTTCAGGCTCTGACTTTTGTGGAAGTATTACATCTTTAATCCTGGTAGGCGGTTGGACTTGATGATCTTGGAGGCCCTTTCCAACCTAAGGGATTCTGTGATTCACCTCTGTGTGTACGGAGGAAAAGAAGGGACATAAAAGACAGGATTGAGGGTATCTGTGTTTGATTAGCATGCTGTTGTCTAGAGAGAAATCAGAAAATGAGTGACTCGTCTCAACTTTGATACGCATCTCCAGACACAGTAGTGTGCTCAGCAGTGGTGGCAGAACGGAACCACTCTGCATGCCGCCGTTGCGGCAGTAGTTGCAGACCTGCGTACGTGTGGCGGAGGAGCAGTGCTTTGAAGCTAGTCTTCAGAAAGCTACCTGTGCCAAAGGCAGCCTGAATGGGATTAACATCTCCAATTCCAGCTGGTGGAGGCTGCAGCATATGCCTTTCCAACACTGGTTTTAACCCTTTTTAAGGTGAGGCATGGATACAGAGATATACCAGGAGTGATTATAATCTTGCAGGAGTCCTGCTTTAAAGCAGTGCTAAGCTGCACTGTGGAGGTGTCTCTACATCTGTGAAACAATATAATCATACGAGAGTGTTTTGTTGCTGAGAAAACCCTGAAAACTGAGCAAGGATGTGACTTCTGTCTGGTAGCTGACTACAGCATATGCTCTCTTGGTCTGGAGGTAGCATTGCTCCTTTGAACTACATAGAGCAGCTGGGGTCTTTACTGGCTTGACAGCTAGCTGGGTCAAAACCAGTGTTGATCTGCTTATGTGTGCTGCAGCTCTCTGCCAAAAAACTGTCACATGCTGCTGCACACACAGGTAACCAAGGTGGACACAAACTGTGCAAGCATACTAGCGCTGCTGGGAGGGAGTTGTGCATCTTGAGTGGGACAGCTCAAAAAAGATAATGTTTGCTGCTGTTTCTACACAGTCTTTAAATGTATTTTTTCCAGATGAATGCTCTGAATAAAAGGCAGCTTTAAAATGGGAATAGAAAAGGACTGTGTGGAAATGTGTCCAGCTATAGGACTTGAGGTATTGCATAAATTAAATATTGTGCAATGCCTTTGTCCTCTAAGTGAAATTTGGAAATAGAAATATGAATGTTGCCTCTACTTACTACTTGTGGAGAGTTCTGCTTTAGTTGAAGCAGACAGGACAGTAACAAAAGGAAGGTGGTTCCCTTTTGGAATCGAGCCCTTCATTCAAAATGCAGTTCAGCTATTGAGCTAAAGAATATCCATTAGCTACCAGTAATAGCACTTGTCCCCTTTGGATTCTAGCTACTAAATGGCAAGACATTGAAATGCTACGAAATCCTGTGCTGAAATGGGACTAGGTACATCATTTAAACACTTAAAATGGACTGGTTCTGAGTGATAAAGAGCGCCTCAGAATTCATACATCAGCTGAAGGCGCAGCTACCAATTTATAGGAAAAATAGCGATCTTCTGTAAAAAATGCAGTTTTTTCCAAAAGAATTGCTAATACGCCTATGTCTGTTTTCAGTGTTTCAGTTAACAGTGTTAGTGTGTGATAGTACTAACCTGAGCCTCTGAGACTCCCATGTGATTTCAGAACAAAGTGTTGTGTGTGAGGGAGTACGTGGCTGGAAGGTGGGTCCCTGAGAAAAGGCACTTGTGTAGGGAAACATCTCTCAGTGATGTGATGCTATTGGCTTTTATTTCTGAAATGCAGAAGGAAAAAGTCAAACAATTGTCTAAAACTGTTACTTTAGCATAAATATTCAGGAGTTCTATCAACAACACAGATAATACTTCGTGCTTTTGAATCACCATTGAAAGTGATGAGTTCCCTTGTCTATGTCCTAAAAAGGTGTAGTTTCAGAAGCTTTTATATGAGGTTATGTGCATTGTTGTGTGGTGTTCAAGCTATAAAATAATGCTTAGTGTTACGTTCTTTTTCTCCTCTCTGTGAGGACGATTGGGTGGAGTCCATGCGGTTCAGCTTAGTGTCTTGGAAAATGCAGAAAATAAGTTTCTGCCTCAGCATGAGCCTGAGTAGATTCCTGCTGTTGCTGAAAGTATACAGATCTGTTTGCATATCATTAGCCAGCAGTTACTAGTCACAACATCGCAGCCGGCCCTGTAATAATGCCCTTCCTGCTGCTGCTGGTACCCTGTGATTCTCTGGCAACTCATTAGACCAAATAATTTTGTCGCATAACAGGTCTTTTGTATTGGCTGCCTAAGGCAGGTTTTGTTGAGGAATGTATGGAAGTTTGGTAGGTCCTCAAATCTTTGTCCCCGAGATATTCTGTTAATTTTTTTCAATTGATATTCCAATTTAACTGGTAGTGGCTAGCATGTATAGGAGTTGTAGCAACTGTTCCAGGTAATGGGAAACATCGGATATTTCTAATCAGTTCTCATTATGGAGAAAATAACAGGGTAGACCTTGTTTGTGGCGCCTAACCTGGAGCCAAATTCTCTAAAGCTGGAAAGGGATTAAATTTCTTTCCTCAAAAATGCTATTTACATAGCCTGAAAATGTAGCCTAACATCTTCACTGATGTCTGCTATTCTAGACTTACAGGTGTCCTTTCATAAGTGTCAACCTAAAATCAGTCTTGTGCAAAATAGCATACACAACCGTGTGTACATCGATACGCACATAGAAACATTTCATTTAGGCACATGCACACACACACGTATTAGAGCACCAATCTATAGAATAATCATGGGCATAGTCTTGTACTGTGATGCTTTCCCTTAACCATCTGCTGCCAAGTATTTCTGTGGAGGCCAGGATGCTGTACGTATCCTGTCAAACTCTGCTTGTAGATTAGACAAGACGCACAAACAGCTGTGAAAAGAACTGAATGTTGCAGTAATGTCACTTCCAGAAACTTCAATGTAGCCTGAAAGTATATAGATGAGAAATTGAATCAGGAGCAAAAAGAGTCCAGCTTGTTAAAAATGACATCATTCAGAGGGCTCCTTGTACCTTACAAGTACCTTATTCTTCATGGAAAGTACAGATATATTCTATTCCTCTTCTCATTGCAAATCTACGAGTCAAATCCCTCAACTTCTAATTTGTCAGAAAAGGTTCTATAAATGTCTGAATGTGAATGCTGGGAACCTTGATTATAAAGTTCAAGAGCTGCTGTTAAAGTAACACTTTCTTCCTAAAGCAGGAAATGTACTTTTCCCCTCTAATTTCTGGAGAATGTGGAGACTGACATTCCTGTGGAGTGTCAGAAACATGGTGAGGAGCTAAGCAGCAAGGTACTCACCTCCTTTCGGCCACTACAGAGTGACAATTTGCTCCTCCAGTACTAATGCTTCAAGGATTGACTTTGGTTTCTTTGAGTTGCAACTCTTCAGTAACTAGAATCCTGTCTAGGGATCCAAACTCATCCACTATAAGCATTTCATTACTACTTGGTGTGTTTGCTATGCAGCCTTTTGTTATCTTTTTTTACTAGGCCACTGTCATAATTCCTTAAGTGCTGCATTCCTTTACCTATATGCCAAGTATGGATGAAAGCTCCAGTGCTGATGTCAGTGAGATGTTTGCACTAACTAGTTAAATTCATGTTATATGTTCCCTAAGTGCTGTGGGTGAGTTTCTCCTCCCTCGGAGCATTCTCTTCACAGTACCATAGGCACTACAGTATCTCGTGTAGATTACAGAAAACGGCACAGATTGTACAGACTACAGAAAATACTGGTTACTGGACTCTTGTCTAGCTGTCTTGGGTTTTTTTCATGCTTTCCATCAAGTAGAATGCAATGGTAGAGCAATTACCCTTCATGTTTTTCCAGTCTTTTGTAGTGCTTCTTTCAGTTCCACAGAAATCGGTCAAGAATTCAGTGCTTCTAGCTGGCCTGATATTTGTTCTCAAATTTAATGGGCTGCTTGGTTTACAAAAAACTGTAATAACTGCCAAAGCAACATATGTGAGTGACATGAACAGTATTGTAGTAAGCAGCCAGCTACACTAGCATCTTAATTCATCACTCAGTATGGGAGAGTGACAGTTTAGCATATGGACAATCTCTTCAGATGCCGGTTTGGTATTTCAGATGTATTTAGGATTATTTAGTTCTTCCATTTGGGAAGTAGATTGAGTTTGTAAAGCAATTTTTCCTCGAGCTTTTTGGCCATTCTTTGGTGGTGTTCAGATCTCAAAGTCAGAGCCATGACTGAATTCAAGTTGCTCCTTCTATGCTGTAAGAGGATGACAAAATGGAAACATGAATTATTTGCTAGGGATTGTAAAGGCCTCTTCAGGTACATTAAGGATCGATTGAGTGATCTGTGAAATATTTTGCATAACTTATGAATAAGAACTGGAACAGTATTTGCAGAAGCAGAACATATTGTTTGTTTAGAATTATAGCGAAATAATTACTGAACTGGAATGTGGTTTAGCTTTATTGTGAAAAAACTTAATGAATAGTTCAACAATGTTACTTGCTATTTGTTTTTTTTTTACTAATTAGTAAAGTGTTTTGTATTCAAGTTAAATCATAGAATAAAAACTTGAAACTTATGTGAAAATACTTTAGTCTTCATTATTGGACTTATTGGACAGAATACCCTTATTTGGCAAAGGAAATCTGTGAACTAACTTGTGTTTTCATATGATATACAGAGAATTAGCTACCTTTATATAGATAATGTTAATAATTCATTCTGAATTTCCACTGTTTAAAAAAAATTAAATAGTTATGTTCCTGCTGCGACAAACTGAAAGCAAGTGTGCATTTCTTGAGCTAAGTTTCTTGTAGGGGTTTTAAGTAACCTGTGCAAGAACGGTAGGAGACGGGCAGTTCTAGGTGGTGCTTTGTCACTGGGGCTGCTCCTATAATAAAGGAGGTAATTTTGCTTAGTTGATATTCAATCTGGGCAGTCAGTGATGGTACAAGCATATAGTAATTCCAACTAAATTTTATGATATGACATGCTTTATTCATAATGAAAGCAGAGATGTGGCTTCAATTTAAAGCTTTAGCTAAATGTTTTGTAATGACTATGGAAATTAAGCACCTTAAACTGAGCAACTCTTCTGTGGGAAGACAAACCCAAAACCAAACTAACAACAACAAAAAACCAAAACCCCAAACAACTTCTGAAATCAGAAAACTACACTTTTCATGTTAACAGCTGGGCTGATCAAATAAATCTCTTGAATTTACTTGCTCTTAAATCTATTTGAAATCTAATGTTCTTTACTGGAATCATGTTGGCTTTAATTCTTTCTTTCACAGTTCTTATGTTTTCTTGTAATTTGAGCCAGAGAGTTGAGACAGATGGACTTCCATAAAAAGCCAATGTTTCATTAGATTGGCAGGTTCAGCTTCCTGCTTCTTCACCTGAAGAACTGAACAGTTGGATAGTTTTAACTCTGCAGAGATCCAGGAAAGATTCTGGGGACTTGTGTCATAACTCTGTGAAATATGCTGGCCTCTTTCCCAACCCCTGCCAAGAAGTTGTTGTTAACGTAGTCATGTCTTTGACTACTTCCCTTGCTGAAAAACCTTTGGTCAAGCAATGTGGGTGGCATGTCAAATGCAAAGTCACCAAGATGCTTAACGGTAAAGTGTGCTGAGGAACATGGTCTGTCTCTGTTCTTATTTTCAAAGTAGATGAAGAGAATCTCTACTAGAATAGAATCATTAAGGTTGGAAGTGACCTCAAGGATCATTTAGTCCAACCGTCCCCCCACCACCTATTACCCACTAAACCACGTCCCT
>VWZZ01003796.1:159896-190857 GCA_013399095.1 Psophia crepitans | reverse complement strand
GGTTGCCCAGGGAGGTGGTGGAGTCACCGCCCCTGCAGGTGTTTAAGGAAAGGTTAGATGTGGTACTTAGGGACGTGATTTAGTGGGTAATACTGTTTTGGAGGTTTTTTCTTTTTTGTTTGTTTTGTGAGTTTTCGGGTTTTTAAGAAGTTTTATCTTGCAATTCCTTTGCCTGTCTGTAGGTTTTGACAGAACTGTAACGATGGCCTGGTCTTTTGGTGTTTTGCAGACTTTTGATTCACCATTTCCTTCTGCATAGCATCTCAGTATTTCACAGCCTTTTTTTTTTTTTCTTCTTTTTGAGGGATTTAATCTTTTGCCCCATGACACATGGAAATCTGTTCACAAAATTTTTCTAAACAAATCCAGGATACTCAGATATTTTTGTGTAGGACCCTGCACTGAAAACAACTGTGTGTAATATCCCTGTGAGGTAGACAACATCGTTCTGTGGGTTGTGAAACAATTATTGTGATATTGGTCAACTGTGGGATGTGACACCACTGTGGGGACATCAGTCAACTGTAGTGTGTATTGTGACTTCATGCTTCATGTAAACGTTACGATTATTTTGTACTACTATGCAGAATGCTTTGCCTACTGGTTTTAATCATTTTCAATTAATTTCTAGGTATATCACAAATTCTACCCTCCAGGAAGCCCTAGAAAGGTAAAACCTTAAAAATCCCACTTCTGTTCATTCTCTGGGTTTACATGCCAGTGTTTTCTTGGTTTTAACCTCAACGTGTTGCTATAATACTGAGCTTGTCACTGGAAAAAATAGAATGGTGTATTGTAAAATCTTTGGGACTGATCTTTTTGAGCACCTGTAGAAAATGTCTCTCTGCTACCTTACAGTTTTGTCTGAACTGCTTTGGCGTCTCTTCTAGTTCATCTGTTTCTGTAAGAACCTGTTGTTATGTGTTTTTTTAATGTTCCACATGATAGATATTCCTTTGCTTATGTGAGCAAATAAACAGTAACTCTTCAGGTGAAATCACATGACAGGCATTATCATTTAGGGTAACTAGTTTACACGTCTATGATGTGACAAGAACCTCTTGACTAAAGGCCGCCTGCTATAGAATTTGCTTTGTCTTGACAAACAGAAGTCCTCTGGCAGTCATCAGAGCTGTGCTCACCTGTGGTTGAAAGCAGCTATGTTCAATGTTCTAGAAAATACCAGGTACTTAGACCTTAGTGTTTAGCTATGTCCTCACTAGTTGGATATTCAGCTTTTCCCGCTTCAGTGAGGAATGAAGGCATGCTGTACTTGGACAGCTGTATTAGCAGTGAATAGTGCTGGCATGAATATTTACCCACTTTCTCTCTAAAATACTATCTGAAACCTGCATGAGAAATTTACAGTCTTCAAATGTTACAAATCTGTGTATAACTTCTTCCTAAATGGCTAGTTTTTAGTCCAGTAATGCTCTGGTGTACATCTTTACCTTATTTCAGGTTACAACAAAGTAAACAAAATAACCAGATTCCAGGAATTTTTGGACAGGGATATGTCTGCTATTTATTTAATTTTCTCTTTCCTCCTCTGTTTTTCTCTTGTCTGTGTAAAATTTATCCTGGCTATAGTCACTGGCAAATTGCAAGGCAAGATGTTGCACAGAGAAGATTTTACTTTGAGTTAAGTTTCTCTGTTTTTGTACTGCAACTGGACAGAAGTTGTTCCTCCTGGTTGTTACTATCATCGAGGGAAGCAAGCGTGAGCACTGGGAATGCTGAAGTTGGATGTTTGAAGATCTGTGGTATCATCTCATCAGTTACACTGCAGATCTCTGTTTTGTCTTTGTTCTCCACAGGTGTGGGAATTAAACTTTTTGGATATGAAGAGTTGCTTAATAAAACAAATGCCTTTTATTTTTCACGTACATATTTCTTTTTTCCAATAAAAGCATTTGGCAGAACTGTTTCCCACTGGGGTTTCATATTTGTAGGACCTTGTGACATGTTTAAAGTATCTAATACTGAAAAAGTCTCAATTCTGTTACTCAGTTTTCCATGCTGTGCTTTTGTTCTCTGTTTTAAATACCAAGGTTTAGAAGTGCTCTGAGTTTTGCTGTTACAAGCATTCTATGTTGCTGTCAAAGATACTGCGATTCAGCTGAGAAGGACAAAAACTGGTCCTGAAACTGCCATCATCTTGGTGGAAAGGAAAACGTTTTTGGTCATACTCCCTTCCAAATCTTTCAGGTGGTTGAACTAAGCTCTCACATTGACATTGTGACCAGCTGCTGAGGACGTGGTCCGGTACAAAAGTCTCTTGGCAATGCTGTTAGAACTTTAAAAGTGGGGAAGAATAAGGTGGTAGGGGTGTGAATGGCTGAAGCTGGGACTATCTGCCTTTTAATCCCTTTCCATGTTCAAACTGGGACATCCTCTGATGTCCTCTCTGAGCTTAACGTGTTTAATGGAAGAAGTATGGCTCTTGTTTTTAATCTTCCTGGGACTTGAACAGCCTTTGAGTGCTTTGGTAATCCACTGCCCATGAGACAGGAGGGAAAAAGGGAGGGAGGAAAGAAAGAGGAAAACCTTGTTCTATTTGCTGAGACCAGTTGTCTAATTGTTTGGTTCTATGGAAAAAAGCTTCTGAATTAAGGAAACTGAATTTAGCTGTTAACTTTGAACCTGCCGAAGTGTTATGTATCCAAGTAGCACTGCTGTTTCCCTGTTTTCTGCTGTACCCAGCCTGACATCTATCAAGTGGCTGTGAAATTGGATCCTTTGTTGCCCATGGTGAGGGAGGAAAAGAAGGAGCAGTGGGATTTTTCCAGAAAACAGCAGGAAATGTTCCTAGTTAGCAGGCAGTTCTCACCCTTCCTGCTTACAGGAACAACTGACTAGTAGCTACTTATAATGGGAATGACCAAGCTATACTGACCATAGAATCATAGACTGGTTTGAGCTGGTAGGGATTTTAAAGACCATCTAGTTCCAACCCCCCTGCCATGGGCAGGGATGCTCTCCACTAGACCAGGTTGCCTAATGAGGACCACTGATGACTGTTTTCCTTTTTAAGTCTTGTACCCCACACTCTGTCACTGTGTGTCTAGTGCCTCCTCAGCTCTGTTGTAATATTCAGTTCATGGCTTTGCTCCATTAAAGGCTTGAAGTGTAGTGCATCCTTAAATATATGCACCTAGATGAAATTGGACAAATGTATGAGTTACCGTATGTCTTAATAACTGAGGTAAATTCCTTTTAAATATCACTGACAGTAGTTTACACTAACAAATTAATTTCAATTTTTTGTGATGAAGGAAAAACATTAATAAGGCAAAGCTTAAAATACATGAAAAAATCCAAGAAATAGTGAAAAGAGCTAAAATGACTGTATTCCTTTACATTGTATGTTCTTAAACTGACAGTTCTTGTACAAAAATGTAACTGTTTTCTCTTCTGCTTGACATTAAGGATGTTCTTTCTATTGTTGTTCAGAAGGTTATTTCTTACTATTATAGCTTTAACTTGTCATGACTCAATCTAAATCCCAACATTTTACTTATTTCAAGAGCTTTGAACAAGCTGATGTTTGAAATGAAAGCTTTTTTCATTACTTAGATTACATATTTGTGTGGGATGAGAATCAGATGGCAGCATTTTAGAAATCTAGTTCACCACTTCAGTCTTTTGTGCCAGTTATCTGTCTGGTCAGGACTCTGATATAAAGGCTTGGAAATTAGAGTTGGCATCTGTAGGCCTTCTTGTTTAAAGCTAAATTGAGTTAATAAAAGTAGCCAGAAGTAAGGACTGGAAAAACCCACAAACTCTGAGACTGAGACTCTGTTAGACAATGACGTGACACTCCGGCAGTAATGCACAACATGGTAGGTGCAAAATAGCTGGAGGATAAAAGGTCCTTACAGAAATAAAGTTCTGTTAACTGCATCTGTTCTATGGTGTTTGGTTCAGGTACAGGCAATGCCAAATCCTGCGACTTGGGAGGTGCAAACCTTCTTTTAACCTTGCACCTAGCAGATGAATTTGAAGTAATTGAGGATGCTGCTGATCTCTCTAGACAGGAATCTGTGGCATGTGCACAAAAAAAAACCTCCCAAAAAACCCACCCCAAACCCCCCCAAAATAACTTTCAGGAATATATGTTGATTTTCAAAACCATAGTATTTGGCTCTTACATTTTTGCCTTACAGCTAGGATCTGTGCCTGGAAAATTGTTGGTCCATGCTACAGAACATGATCTCCAAAGAAGAATTATTTTTAATTGTCAGCCAGAGGGGGGAAAAAAAAAGTCCGAATGTCACCGTTGGTTCTCCAGCAGATATGTAAAACTGCTTCTAGTAGTGGGCACTTAGCAATGGCTTTTTAGTTGTGTTCATGCTTAGCCTTGATGCATGTCAAGATACACATCAGAAGTCTTCTGAGCTCCTGTATGAAGATAAAAATATAATTGCATAGCAAATGGATGAGTGTCAAATGAACAGTTTTGTTTTCTATCCTTTTTGTGCTTATGCTTATTAGAAATTGCAGGAGGTTATTTTTAACACAGAGGGTGTTCACATGTTTCTTTACTGAAAAACTATGACCAATGTTTTCAGTTGTAAAATAAACCTGTATTTTATAAAGCATCTGCTCTGTAGTCGGAAGGCAAAGGTGTACTTATTGGTAGGTAGGATTGTGGTTTAAACATCTAAGCCTCACTTGATATAAAAAGGACAATTAACATATTCATTTTACAAAATTATATGTAAATCAGACGTGAGAATTGGGGCAGGTGAAGATGCAATGTGCTAGGTAGTAGAGCAGCAGAATGTTCCACAATTGTGATTATTTTTTTAAAGCATATCATAATTGTGGTTTACAATCTAAGTTTTGTCTGCTGTGTAAATGTGAAAATCCATAATCATGGGGGTCAAGTAAGCTATTTTTTCCCCCTCTTCTGGAGTACAAACCAGTCAGCTAGTACGGCTATTTTTGGAAGTCGAGTATTGTTTTAGCTAGGAACCCATTGTTTACTATTGCTTTTAAGACATTTTCATAAATACATAAATCACAATAATGGGAAGACAGGTGGTTCTTTCAAGTTTCAGTTAGATTGCTTTGCCTTACTCTATGCAAACAGACAATAGAATAGTAAATAAAAAGAAATTGTAAAGCTCCTTGATAATTCAGTACTACAGAAATGGTACTAGTGGCTATGAAGAACATGAGCAATCAGTAGGACTCTACCTGTTTAATTCTTCTTACTATCACTGGCCTATGTGTGTTAGGGTTTTTAATTATTCAATTTTTAAGTTAACTGGTTTCCATTGATTGTGTTTGATTCACAGCATGAGAATTAAAAATATCTTTTGCGAGGTAGTCTTCTGCTTGAATGTATTCCTGAAAGATTTTTTTTTCCTCAGTAGAAAAAAAAACAAACACCAACCAGGAACAGTTTTGGGTTTAGTTGTTAATATTTTCTGCCTTTCTCTCACAGATTACAATTTTGAATTTTTCTCCTCTGATTATGAGAACGGTTTTTATTTCTTAATGCAGCCATTTTATACGCAGAGTGCCGGGAAGGAACTTTAGGTTCCAACACTGTATTTCCTGGCTTCCAAAGTTACAGGCCAAAATGATGCCTCGACGGAAGATGACAAGGCTTCTGGGCTAATCTTCAAACTTCCATTATGTGATTGCTTTGTTGTATCTGGACAGCACCTGTTGGAGGAGGGGTAATAAATGAAAGCTCACTTCAAGTAGTGGCTGCTCACAGAAACGATCAGCTAAGGGTAAGGAAAACTCCTGGACTCAAGCGACTTGAGGCAACAGTGAGAAGTAAGATTGCTAGCAATCTGAAGAGTATAAGAAACTGAAGGAACATGGCCCAGAGGAGTTCAATAGAGGATGAACTATTGGAGCTTATGAAGGCAAAATTTAAATTGCAACTGTTCTTCAGTGGTACTTTGTGATCAAGGAAAGATCTGTCATGGAGGGTAAGAAGGTCCAAATGCAGAAGGAGTTGAACTAGCTTTGAAGCAGGAGTGCCGGAGTGACTCCCTGCGTAGCAATGAAGTTTCCCTTGCTGATGAGAGAAGAAACGGTCACAATGCTGTCTTGTAGTGATCGTGCAATCACCAGCGTTTGGGCAGGAGAGTTGGTGCTGTGGCATGAACCCAACATGAGGCTGAGGTGTCCTATGCTGGCACTCACAGGACTGCTGCTGGTGCAAGTGTGTATAAGGAATTGGTTCTTCATATCTTTTCCAGATTTCCTGTAGAACTGCTTATGATGGTAGGACTGGCCAATGCATTGTTCATTACGTGTGGGTTGTTCTTTTTACATTTAAGCACAAAAGTCTGTTTAATTCACCTCAAGGGATGCCATAGAAATTCCCCAACACCTGGAAGGTACAAAGTGTAGGATAAAAGGAACTGGTTAGGCTATTTGAAAAGTAAATGAGGAAAGAATAGCCAGGCTAGGTTAAATGGATATGGATAGTTAGAAAGAACGTGGAGATGGAAAAACATGGGAAGAAATTGCAGAGTGCGCTAAATGAGAATGTGAAAAAGCAAGTAAAAAAGATGGTAAAAGATGCTGTAAAAATAAGGGCAGACACTAGCAGTGAGAATGAATTAGCTGTGATGTTACATAGAATGAGAGTGAGACCAAAGTGTGGGCTGGAAGCAAATAGGTACTCACCTGTGCATGGAAAGGAATTAAATCGTAGATCTGAAGGGAAGTCTTGGATCTCTCAAAACTGCAAGGAAGAGAGGGGAAGAAGCTAAAAAATGGATGGATTGAGAAAATACAACAAAATTGTGAGTGTTTCATGGTAGGATGGATGAACACCACAGAGCTGTCATAAGCACTGATTCAAGGCTGGTATGCATGCAAAAGGTGAAGCTGGTGTGTATATAGAAGGCATGTGAAAGAGACAGGTGAAAATGGAGGGGTTCATGTCAAAATTTGGCCAGTGTGAGGTTTCCATGGTTGTGCTGAGAGGTGGAACACTGCACACACAAATCAGGCAGATGAAGTGGTAGAAGAGAGTGGCAAATAACACTAGTTCAAGGGGAAAATGAAGGGAAAGGAGAGTGAGTTGGAGGAAGGGCAAAAGGAGAAAGTGACAAAGTTACTTTTAAACTGCTTTTGCAAAGAATAGCATGTTCACTATGCAACAGTAGAAAAATTACTCCAGCTCCTTATGAATATAATGTAATTGGGTAGGTAATAAAGCGAAACATAGGACTGTACTTACAGAGTAATTCTTCTGTCCATGTTCAGCCTCATAGAATGAATCCATCCGCTGATAAGCTGTTACAGGAAGTGAATGATGCTGTCCTTCATTTTTAAGTTATGGAAAACATTGACAACTTGAAGCAGTGTTTGCTTGCTAATTCTTGCAGCTTGAAACTGAATTGTTACGTGCATTGGAGTTATTTCAGTGTTTAAAGTGTTACATACACTGCATGTACTTTGGACTGTTTTACTTTTCTCTAAATGAGTGTTAATAATGATGTCTTCATGAAGCATTTATGACATGCCCTGGAGTTTCATAATCAGGGTTAACGACTTCACTTGGTCAGCCATTAAGACTTTGAAAATAGTCTTCTTAAGTATAACATTTCTAGCTTATGGTCATTCGGACTTATGCGTCACGGTAATGAGTTAAACTGTTTTTCTGGCTATCAAAATTGTATAAATAGAAGCTGAAATTTGCTCTGAAGAACAAGGCCACATGCAGACAGTGAAACGTGAACCATATTAATGCAGCATACAGAAAGCTGTTCTTGTTAATGTCTCCTGCTATCAGAACAAGTATTGCTGTTGTCGTTGAAGAGTCTTGTGGTCCTTCTTGCAGCAAGAAGATGCTGTAAGTGTTGCTATATAAATAATGTGGAAATGGCATGTGGATAATGTGTAAGGATTTGTCCTGAGAAAAAACCAGAGGGCATGACTGCTGAGCTGGAAAGATTCTTTGAGCAGGAATGCCAGCTCATGCAGCACAGCAAAATATCAAGAAAATGGGATTATTTTTCTTTGTGGTAATGATCCCCTGGAGATATCTTGAGGGCTTAACTAGTGAGCTAAGTGAAAAGTAATACTAAACCAAATTGTCTAAAGGTCAGATTCAGAGCTTTCAGTCTTTTTCTTGCTGATGTTTCTCCTGCTTAGAATAGGAACATATATTTAAATCAAACCTGTTACTAAAATTTTCATTTGACACCTCAACTTTTTTTGTGATATCAAAGCTACTCTTGAGGGCCTGCTTCTCTAGAGAATTTTCAGATTAATGATAATGCAGTTTGAAAACATAAACAGAAATGAGACAAATAAGGAAATGAATTTAAGAACTTATTCAGCTCATTGTTATAGTAAAAATGATATCTATAGGTCGTCTTTAATGCTCTGTGGCAGTTTCAGTTGTTGATGGATGGAAAAGAGAGCTTTTCTCTCTAAGATGCTTTCATGGCTGTAATAATTCACCTATTTTGAGCTTGAAAAACTTCATGTTAATTTCCCATACTTAGCTTTAGAAAAGCAGTGTGTGTTTTGAGGAAACTATATCTGAAACTGAAAGCTGACTGTAGTGGTTTCACCTTGGCTAAATGCCAGGTGCCCACCAAGCTGCTCTGTCACTCCCCTCCTCAGCAGAGCAGAGAGGGGAGAGGAAAAAAAAAATAAGATGGAAAAGACCACTCCAAAATCGTGGGTTTAGATAAAGGCAGTTTTAATATAGCGGAAAGCAAGGCTGCGCGCGGAAGCAAAGCAAAGGAAAAAAACCAAAAGATTATTCTCTACTTCCCATTAGCAGGTGATGTCCAGCCACTTCCTGGGAAGCAGGGCTTCCAAAAGCATAGTGGTTACCCCGGAAGACAAAATGTTGAAAAAAGCAAATGCCTTCTGTTCCTCCCCCTCTCCCTCAGCTTCCCATTGCTGAGCAGATGTCATATGGTATGGAATATCCGTTTGGCCAGTCTGGGTCAGCTGGAGACACAGCCTTGGTGTGTGCCGGCACTGTGAGGGCTGGTATGGGGAAATTAACTCCAGCTCAGCCTGACCCAGTACACTGACCAAATGTTTTTAATTTGCAAACCTAACCATCCTTGGAGAAAGAGGCCATTTGTAATATTAGTGGAACGTAAGCATGCCAGTTTGAATTAACAAGGAAAGATTAGGCAGCCCTGAAGGTTAGCAGTTTAACTGTTTTGGTTTTGCAAACTCAATCTACTTGGGTGGTGTTGCAACGAATGCCAGTGTTTTTATTTATGCCATTGTATGGGTTACTTGCACCTGTGAATTAAAGGTTTTTAACAGTTTAGACTAGAAAACTGCAAATTATACTCATGCTTGCTCTAGACACCCTTGCGACTTTTACCTGCCATGGAAAATGATACTCAATGTGCTGGAGACCTGCTGTTTGGAGGCCAGGGTAGCAGGTCCCTATGGATATTTCACATTTTAATCCTGTTTGTATAATTAAGGGGGTGCAGGCAGTGATGCTTGTGTAAGCAGCTCTCCATATAGAAACAAGACGGTGGAGAATCCTTAGAGGCAGAAGAAGCTAAGGATTCTGAAACTATAAGAAGGAAAGAGCCTTTTGGCTTCGTGCTTACCTCTCCAGTCAGTTCACACATGTTATCAGGGAGCCAGTGACTGTTGTGCTCTTTCTGTCACATACTTGTCTAGCAGACCTTTGACTTTCACTGGCATGTTGAAAGGCTTAAATGATGTGCGTTGTCCTCAGGTTGACTCTTCCTTTTTCTGCACTTTGAAAAAGTGTCTTTTCTTCCAACAGATTCTCTTAGACCAGTGCAGTTGTTGGGATTGCTAATGGGAGCCTGAAAAGAAAGGAAGTAACCACCAGCTCAAGAGTGATGCCTGGATAAAAACCTAAAACTCCCACTGAAAACAGCAACAAAAAAGGGCTGAAGTGTGTTTGGCCAGTGCTTATAAACATTGAAAGCCACCTCATAGAAGGCTATCAGTGCTGCAAATGGTGTGTAATTAAATAAATTTGTGTAGAAGAAACATACAGGCTAAAAGAATGTACTGTGTGTTGCCAAATGCAGCGAAGCTCTCACTGGAAGAGTGCTTCTGTTTGATTTAGGACTGGCACTGCAAAGATCCCCAGAGAGCTTGATGTGCATATCCCTTGGATAACTGGTGAGCACTGAAGAGTATTTGATAAACATTTTGTACAGTAAAATACAGTTTAGAATATGTTCAGCTGAATAAGATTGTAAGAGTGGATTGGCATTAGAGGAAAATAAACTGTGCTTTTAAGTGGAAATTCCTGAACGGGGAGTTTCCTTTAATGTCTCTTTGTGCCTTGGTGTTACCTTGATAGTTACCTGGCCTTTGCAGCAGAAATAGTCAGGTTTTCTCTAACCCTGAAAACCTTTTGAACCTGGAAGTAATTAGATGTCAACAGGACAGTGAGTTGGCAATGGGATTGTAAGAATTGGTTCTAATGATCTTTTCCTACCTCAGATTTTGGCTAGGGTACTGTAGCCTTTCAGGTATTTTCTAAAAGAAGTGCTGGAAGCTCTTCAGAGTCTGCAGAGTCTGGAGTCCCAGTAGTGAGGCTTCTGGATGTGTAAACCAGTAATGCATCAATATTACACAATGTCAGTTTTGATCACTGTCACTTAAATAATACAGTACCATGAAGGATACTAAAAGTTTTTGAATGAACTCTATCTTCCTCATTCTATACTCATGGAGAGTTCTGAATTATAACTACTGGACTTGTTGATTCAAGGAACATGCGTTCTTTTTTTTTTTTTTTTAAATTCTCTGGCATCATTTACAAGGTTCTTTGAATCCTGTAGTGCTCATCTATATTTTTAATTTTTTCCTCTATATTGGAATTACTATGTCTTTCATGTTTGTAACCTTAGATTAATTTGAAACGAAAAATAGCCCAAACAATTACAAAGAGCTGTTCAGCAGCAACAGGGGTTATTTTTTGCATGTACATAATGTGAGTGGAAATTTAACGTGGAACTCCTTTTCCTCCAGGGATCTTCTTCCGCAACCTGATGCTGTATGGTTTCTATTTGTGAATAGGTCTTCACCTCTGTATTCAGCAAGTTACTGGATTACTCGAAAGGGAGCGGAGGGCAGGCTGTATGTTAAAAGTCCAGCACAGGTAAACTCCTTTTGAACAGCCTGGCAAAATTATTGATTCAGTAGCACTTTCGGTTGTGCAACTCATGTCACAGCTGCAACATTTTCAAGATGCGAATCCTTACGAAATGTTCTGTTGGGTTCTATGCAGCCTGGTTCATGGCTTCAGAAAGACAAAGTTATTTTCCTTTTCCATTGCTTATGTTCACCTAAGCATTTCTGCAGTACTGCTGTAAAAATTGCAGATGTGCAACTCTAGACCTTAAGTGCGCATTAAGTATCGTTTTGCATATGTAAATTTTATATGCCATAATATCACAGTGCATCTTATGTCTTATCTGTTTAAGTGGTGGCTTTTCTCACAGTTGATGAGAGGAATAGGAAAACATACTTGGGATAAAGAGAATATTTTGGTGGTATTTATCTTTTACTGACTTTTTCCTTTAAAGTTTTGGATCCTTCCAATTACAAAGGGTCGACTTCTGTTTCCTTATGATATCCTACCTTACAGATTCTGAAATTTTCATCATGGGAATGAACTGTGTGTCAGTCCTTCACATGCACCTCTAAAGCGTGTAATATTGCAGCCTAGATTAAAAAAAAAAAAGTTATAAGGTTTGTGCAGTGGTTCCAGACAGCAGTGACCTTTGTAGGTTGGTGTTCTGGTGTGGTAGCTTGACCTTGACTGGCAGCCAGGTGCCGACCTAGCTGCTCTCTCACTCCCCCCCTTCAACAGGACAGGGGCCAAAACTAAGATGGAAACATTTGTGGATCAAAAGACAGGGAGATCACTTACCACTTACTATCCTGGGGAAAATTAATTTCTTGCTGATTAAAATACAGTTGGGTGGTGAGAACAAAAGCAAGAGACTTCCTCCAGAGTGGTTCCTTTCAATCTGGTGTAATAGTAAAATAAAACTACTCACAAATGTCAGAGTCTTGAATGTAAAGTAAGAAAACGTGTTATGTTGAAGGAAAATACTGTAGTTTTATCAGTGTAACTTGTATAGATAATGTGGGTTTCTAGAATTTAGTTGACTTTCTGGGAGACATTTGCTTGGTTCTCTCCTTTGTTTGCTTTTCCTCAGTGATTTCCATAAAGATAATCTCAAACTTTGTTAAATAGGAGAGAGCAGTTTCAGAGCCTGCAAGTTGCAGGAAGCTGAAAGTTTGATACTTTTATTACCTTCCACTATATCTGGTTGTGTTTTATATTTAATGTTATATGTTGTTTCCAGTTGCCATAGCATTAATTATGAGATTTCATGAATTAATTACTTAGTTACAAAGCTTTTTCTGCTCATTTTATGAGAAGTTGAAAATCTTCCTTTCTTTTAAAGGAATAATTTAATAACAAACAATAATTTAATAACTCAAACTCAAATTGGTCTTTGGCTAAAATGGGAAATCCATATTCTGCGTGATGGATCAGATTTGTGATTACAGAAACTGGGCAAGAATAGTCATGTGTGCCTTCCCCCCATACTTCACTGACTTTTTTTTTTATTGGTGGGCTTTTTTCTTAGTCTGATCTTAAAGGCAAGGTAGTTTTAGCTGGTGTTTGTCCATGTTTTTTTATTTATGTGTTCTAATAGATAATCTTTCATGTAGTTCCAGGTTTGAAAAGATTATTAAATGTTCTATAGACATAGGAACATCAAATTTACAGGTGGTGTTTGTTTTAAATCTTCATAATGTGTTTTATGTATAAAGCTCTACATTATTATGGTGTTACAGATGAACGGATTGTAGAAAGAAACTTTTAATTTTGATTCAGTTCTGTTGAAGCAAATATTTGACAGATCTTTATAGATGAAAGTTGTTCCTTCTGAGCTGTACGTAAATTGCTTTCATAATTGCTAGTGGAAGTGAATGTTTTTAATCAATAGACACTGACCTAGGGCAGCTGAAAAATCATTCTGAAGATGTTTGCTCTTAAGTTGCTAGGTTTTGTAAAGAACAAATCTTTCTGGTAGACATAGTATGTATTGTTATGTAGGGAAGAGATGAAACTCCAAACTACCACCCTCAACAGAACAAAGCCCACATACACCAAAGCAAAAACCCCATTTTTTGCTATTACATGCAAACTTCAAATTATGGGCATAGTGATAGAGAGAAAACAAATATTAACAGTGTCTCTCTTTATATTACCAAATGATTAGATTTAATGCATTTTCCTGTTTGACCTGTTACATGCTCTCTCTGATCTAGCCTCCCTTGCCTCTCCATTATCTGTGAATTTATTCCCATCCACATATCTTCTAATGAGAGAAATCTAATCATGGCCACCATACAGCCTTGAATGTAAATAGGATACGACTTACCATTTGATGCTCTGTGAAATAATTATGGCTGTCATTTCACCTATTTTGTATGTGTTGTAGCTGGTTCTGTTGTTGATTTAAAAAAAAAAAACCAAAAAAAAAACCAAAAAAACCCAAAAACAAACAAACAAACCCAAAAAACCCCAAAAAAACCAACTCAAAAACAAACCACCAAACCAATCAACCAAAAAAAACTCACTCCAAAACAAACCACAAACTAATAATTTGTTTACCATGAAAATAGGGTTTTTCCCAGCACTTTACTCTTCCTAAAAGATGGAGCCAGGACACTGATTCTTTTTATGATATTTTTGTCAGTGTTGCAAAAGAACTGAAAAACTTCAAGGAAAATATCCCCTCTGGAGGGGAAAAATTCTAATTAATTCTAGTTTGATAGCTTATACAAACTGATTAACCTCAGGACTATACTGTAATATAGAAATCTGTTTATATTTGTATACAGACAGCTACAAATAGTGTTACAGTAGAGACTAGATCTCATCTGGGTCTCAAATTTGGGCATTTTCTTCTTTAAAAGACACTTGGGCAGATGACAAAAATCCAAGCGTCAGCTCCTGTACACACTTAAGGGACTAGTGGGCATAATAGTGATGAGACTAGAAATAATTTTGGGGATTATATTCCTCAGTGAAAATTAAGTTTGGATGTTACACATTTTTTAGTTAGTGCTACGACTTAATGCTTTTACTGTGGTTTTAAAACGGTGTACAGTGGGTACATATGATATGGTTTAAAATAAGAGGTAAGAAAGGGCCACCTAACCAAAATGTCACAAAGCACGTTTTTCTCCCTAGTTGGGAAGGAAAGCTGCTAGATACTCTGACTGTGATGTTATGCTCCAAATGTGATCCCAAAGCAGAGTTGTTTCAATGAAACTTTCCCCCTTGTTTAAAAACTACTGTAGTTGGTGCTGTGATATCACCAGTAAAATTCAGATGTGTGTCTGGCTTAAAAAAACCTTGCAGCCCGAAGCCTTAAAATCAAAGCTGCGTTTGGGCTGTTCGGCACTTAATAGTTCAGTGAATTTGTAGGGTTGTGAATAATCTGTCATGAAGGCTTATACCATCTTCACCATTTGTGAAGCTGCTCTCCTTTTTTTCTGTGACTGTCAAAATAAGCATTATTCCAGGGGATAAAGAGGTTGCACGTGCACCTACGTATAGATTTGCTTCATCAGTCTCTTACCTTCCCTTGTTTCGCATACTTGTCTTAACGGGGTTGTTGTTAGGCTGGATTTAATGTACACCAACCACAGAGGTGTGTTGTTCTGGGGCACTGTTGTCTGACACCCAAAGTGGTGAACCCCCACAATGACATGAGACCTGAGCAGCCAGCCTGGTGGCCCCATGGGAAGGGAAGGTTGCCCCGTGGGAAGGGGACACACACCTGCCCCTGGCCATGGTGCTGCTACACAGTCTGGGGACAACCAGTCTTGGCAGAGGCAGCCCCTTGCCTGGTTTGACACCACTGTGTGATGGGAAGCACCTTGCGCTGGCAAGCAAACTACCAAATCCTGCTGTGCTTTCTGGCATAAAGTGATCTTGAAATACATGGTCTGAAATATTGCTTTGTAGGGTGGGGCCGCTTTGTCCTGCGCTCTGGTCCCATGGAAGTTTGTCAGACATGGGCAGCTCTCCCATCCTTCCTCTACAAGACTTCGCTGACAGCAATATATGTGCTTAGTATAGAGTTGCCATCTTAGCTTAGTAAAATGGTCTGTTTTTCTAGGTTGAAACTTAAGAGAACCCCTATAAAATAAGGGGGGGGGGGGAAGTCTTGCACAATGTGAAAGGAGTGAAAACAAAACCAGAATCTATCATGAAGTATTTCATCACAGGTAAATAGAAATTTACAGAGCTTGAATATAAAGCATGATCACTTTGTGTAGCTATTTTCAAACTCAGTTGGCAGAAAATTAACTTTGTACTAGCTAATATATTTTGTAGGATTTTTGTGGCATGACTCTTTGCTCCTTACTTAACTTTTTGTTTGAAATCCCCTTGTTAGTGAACTGGAATTCTTACAAATTTCAGTTGCTGAACGATGTTTCAAGGCAAGTGGGTTTTCCCCATAAGGGAGTGAGGGAAGGAATTTGATCTTAGTTTTTTCTCTCCCTGAGAGTACCTTTCCAGCCACTCTGGGCTTTACTCCCAGATTCCTTTCCGTTCCATCCTTAAGGGATATGTTTGTCCTCAAGGCTCCTAAATTCAGTTAGCTAACATATGTTAAAGTAATTGGGAAGATAAGACAGCTTGGTTTTGATTTATGTTACCATCTCATGTTCAGCCCTGGACTTCAATACAAAAATTGATTTTAACTCTTTAACTGGAGTTAAAACCTGAATTGCCTTGCCCTTGCTTCTAATTTATTCTCAGCCTTTCTAAGATCAGAATAAATCCTTTTTTTCAATGTGGACATTTGGCCTTCTGAAGGAATGGTAGCAAGTTCTTCCCTGACAGTGCAGGAGAATTTGCAGCTCTTTAGTGAGGATTTAGTCAGAAGGTGGTTCTTCCTTATGGCTTTAGCTGACTCCTGCTTCTAACTTAAAATATTGTTCCAGGTCTGAATTGATGATATACCTCCATTTAAAAGGAGAAAGGAAATCAAGTGGGGCAATGCTAGACTATAGCCTGTGACTTTAGGCCAAAAAAATCTTCAGGTGGGTAGTTGAGTCTGTAGTGAACCATGCCAGTAACAAAGCATGGTTCCTGAGCCTGTTAACCACCACCCTGTTCTCATAATCTTGGCTTGAAGAGAAGTGGAGCTTAGGTTGTTTTTCGGTTGGCATGGAATAATGGACCTTTACACGCATGCACCTTTGCAAGCCCGTGCAGGATGGGTAAATAGGTTGTGTTAGAAGTTAATGAAGTCAGTAATGGTAGTATTTGAATTGACTTTTTCTAAAAAAACCTGTTTTGCTCAAACTATAGAATTTGAAAAGGAATCAAGACTTACCTCAAAACTGTGGGTTTTTTCTTCAAGCTTTTAACATCTTCACAAAATTTTATGTATCTGAAAGTAAAATCTACATTATATGTAAAAGGGATATGATTTTGGTTTTAATTTTGTTAGAGAAAGAGGACTAGAGTTAATTTGCCTTCCACTCTCTTGGTTCAAATTCCATTCTTGTCCAAGTAATACTTGATTTAACCTTGAGTTTTGACTTATCATGGCATAGAATATTGCGTGAGGTGCAAGAGGAAGTACGAAGTGGTCCATCTGCAAAGTGATCTTACAGTAAGCATTGAATGCTGCAAGGTTTTGTTAAACTAAGCTTCTGGATTTCTATACATAAATAGCAAGCTGGCTTTTTGTCTGGCCTGCTTTCTCCACACTCTTAGCCCTTTAGTTAGCCTTTGAAGTTGTTTGGCTGTTTGGATTTTGTTTGGATTTGGATGTTGTTTTGGTAAAGCAAGTGACTCTAATAGCTGCTCTTTTTAAAACTTGTTGCACACAGTTACAAAACAGGTTGCCAATAACAAGCTGCATACCCCTGACTTCTTGCATGCGAGTCACTCTAATTTATAAATAGAACTGTACTGATAGACAGAACTTGGCCTGCCCTCTTGTCCTCTTATGCGAGTTATTTTGATTTAAAAATAGAACCATCTTAGAACTGATATGTATCAACCAGGCTGTGAAAGTTCACTTCTAGACACTACTGTAATTAAGCACTGAATTACAGGGAGCAGAGTGTGTGTTCTCATCAGTAATCTCAAGACTTTAATGTACAGTAGTGTTTTAGTTTTTCAAGGAGCTAGGCAACTGCAAAGTGTTACACTTCTGCGTGTTGTTCCTTTGCTGTAGCTTATCAAAACATTCCCAAACTATACGCAGGCACTTCCACAAAAGAATACCTGTTGTCAGCATTATAATAAAAGAAAATGCTTCTGTGAGCAAGGACTATTAAGATAGTAGATAGTAACTGTAATTGGTAATTTATCAAACTGCTCCCTCGATTGTAGCTTTGTTGCGGTATGTTTAGGCATGTATTCTTTCTGAGTGCCAATTATTCCTTAGAATATTTTAAGGTAATTCTGCATTGGTAATGTTCTGTCTTAATTTTGTTTGCTTTTTTAAACTTCTAAAAGTTCAAATCTTCCTCAAGTTGTTTTTTTTTTTCAAAAAATAATTTTTTTTTATTCAGGTTTTGTGCTTGTAACAGCACTTCAATATGCACAAGAGGCTTTCCTTGGATGTTTGAACATCTTAATCTTTTTCAGACAGTTTTGTTTGACTTTTCTGGTTTCACTTCAGTTACCTTAGGCTTTTAAATGCACAGATTTACACAGAGTATGCTAAAAGCACGGGGATGGAAGAGGGTTAATTTGAATAATTCCTTCAGTATAATTTAGAGATGGACTGATGTCAGCAGTCAGTTGTTAGTAGCTTTACTATCAAAGATCACTTTTGTGAGTTCTGTAGAAGAATAAAATTGAAAAGTTTGATTTGAAGAATTTTTTTTCTAAAAGCCTTTCCTAAGAAATTTCTTGTGGATTTCTGTTAAATACTCTTATATCTACTTAAGTTCTCCTCCTGTCATAATGGTTTCACCTGGAGTAAGAGAACTTGGCAGATTTTTTGAAGTAAGGAGGAAATGGGGGGGAAAAAAGCAACTCAAAAGGCTCTAAATGTTGACATATGAATGATTGCTTCAAATGGCAGAAGATGGATTTGTTAAATTTCTTTTCAGCAGGGTTGCTATGGTTAGCTGAGCAATATGGGGGGAGAGAAGTGTGAGAGCTTTTTCCTACCTCTGAGTATCTTGTGACTACAAAATTCTATTGCTTATCTGGATTTTTCCTTCGTGTTCTAAATATACCAATGCTTGGGAGATTACTCATTTTTGTGAAAAGGAGAGAGAAAACAGGAAAAATAAAGAGCTTCTGAAATAAGTAGCTACGGAAGGTATTGATGTTTCAGAAGTAATACGTGCTTTGTGAGTTAGGAACAGGGCATGGCTGCTAGAACCTAATGAACATGCTTTGCATGTCATGGGCTGGACTTGGAGGTACACAGCTGAGGGACCAAAGTTCAGTGGGAGTCTGTGATGCTGCTCTGTCTGTATACCTGAACTCAGGGAATGGTTTGAATGTGCCAACTTTATGACAGCTAACAGGTTGCTTTGGGAAGAGGATTTTTTCATTTTTATTCCTGAAGAAACATGTCTGTTCTTTGACCTTTCCATGCATGCAATTAGCTAACCATGGCACTAATTAGAGGCTTTCTTTTAGCCAGGCAGTTTAACATATCAAAGCCTTAACTTCTTTTCAGAAGAGACACTTGAATTGTACTTGAACTCTGCCTATCTGGACTTATTTTGGAAAATAATGTGTTGTCCCAGGGGGTTGCACACATAGTAAAAAATAGTTTTCAAGAAAGGTTTGCTTTGTGTGTGCATTAGAGTAGGATGGTATTTTGAGAGTTTAAGCATTGTTTTACCCACTGTTAACCAGCAGAGAGCACTTTAGTTTATAACATAACATCTATAAAAATGTAAAATTGGGAATGGCTGAGGTTCTTTTTCTTTCTCAAGACGGCCATTAAAAACAAACTGCCTGCGAAAATTAAATTCCTGCTTTTGTGCATTATTGACAGTTTGTTTTGTACAAAAATATTGCTTTATAAGTGTGAGTTTTATTCTATGTCTATGACTTAAGGGAGGATTTGAGGTAAATCTTTACCAGTAGTCTCGTGGTAGTGTTTATTTAAACTCTGCACCTTATGAGGTACAGTTCCTCAAAATACCAACCTTACCGGGCTGATGTGGAGAACTATGTCCCTAGTTTGGAGCCCCAGGTTGTTTCCAGTGCAGGAAGACAGTGAGCATAAGGACTTGTTGCCAATGCACAGAAAACAGCTTCTGTGTGATGGTGGTGTTGCGGATGCTCGCTGAAATTCATTTTTAGGGAATGACACAAGGAGAAAGCTTTGAGGCAAACAGCATTATGAATCAGTGCGTTAAGTCCTGTTTTCCTAGTCTGTGGTATGTGTGGTGGTTGTCAGGAATAAAATGCTACTGAAATGAGGGTAAAAGGTGGGAAAATGTGGAAAGATGGGAGGCGGGAGAATACCGATATTGACTTCAACCCCCCCTACTGTTTCTTGGCACCTGGATGCGACTGGAGTGCTCAGAAATGGGCAAATAAGTGTTTTGCTAACTCAGGTCCGCAGTATGAGCACAGTGGATGGGGCTATTGCATGATGTCTGATACTGGTTCCACCCTCCCACCTCACACTCCTCTTGCCAGCTTCATGGGAGGGGATTGATCCTAAGGGGCAAGGTCAGTACAGGAATCTGTGGACGTACCTAGAGAGCTGCGTAGTCTTAAATGTGTACTGACGTAATGTAGACACATCTTGAATGACTGCTATCATGGCCGTTGGTAACGTGTGGGTTGTGTGTAACGTGTCTTAATGGGCACAGAGGGGAGGGAATTATTGCAATGAGATCTCCGACCTCTCCTGATTATTTTTACTTTTTTCCACGAGACTTGTAGGGAAGTAGCCAAAGCATTCTGCAGAGTAGGTCACAGCATGTGGAAACATGATCTGTAACCTGCTAGCCGTGCACACACGAGGCACGTAACACTTCTGTGAGAGCTGCATTAGTAGAGAGACCGTACAAATCCTGTCATAGGAACAGGCATACAAGGGAGGAGCAAGCTCTCACAGGCAGAGATAGTTGTAAATGTGTTTTGCTGAAATATTGTTGCTGCTTTTATGAGATGAATAATTAATATTATAAACCTTATTGTTCAGAGCGGCAATTTGCAGGTCCTTCGGATGAGGATATGGAGCTGCTGGAAACAAACATCTCGTCTAGCAATTTCTTCAGCAGCGCGTTGTGCCTTTTATTGTCTGAATCTGCCTGGGAGTGGCTTTAAGATCCAGTAACCTGATCTTTTATCACTCTTGGAGGCTTCCTTTTCTGGTATGCCCTGATGCATTCAACACATGTCGGTATTGTACGCGACTGGCAATCAGAGCAATTCAGGCTCACTTTCTCTGTTTGCAAGAAACAGCAAATCATCCACTGGTGAACGCTTCCCAGACTTGTCAGCCGTCTGCAGCTAATTTCTGTGTGGCTCATCAACCCCATTTAAGAGACTGGAAGCGCTGTGGTGACCAAGCTAGAAATCGTTGACAAGATCTTATCTCGGGAGTAAAGACTAGTTAAGAATGAGAGAGGAAAACGGTTTTTCTTTTCTTTAGAGGAATCGGACTGATGTGAGAACACCCAGTTTCTCGCTGAGGAAAACAGCAAGGCAATGAGCAATTCAAGGCTGGGCAGGAGGAGCAGAGCCTGCCTTTGAGCAGCAGTTATTCTGTTACTTGTCTGAGAAACGTCAGCAGATGGACTTTGGTTTCAGTGCTGTGAATATTTGCAGTGGCTTTGCATGTTGGAATACAAGCAGTGATCTCTTTTATTCCCCTTCCCCTTTATTATTTATCTGCTGAAAAATGAGTGAGGAAGCAAAGGAGAAAAATGCTAAACCAGCTCACAGGAAAAAGAAAGGAAAAAAGGTAACTCCCTGTATAGGCAGTCTGCTGTAATGCCTTTTTTCAGTCATTTTGTGCTCTAGCAGTTTGCTTCTGGGTGTGGAGTGGCTTTGGTTTGATAATTTGTTTAGAAGAAGGATGATGGTAGAATCGGGATGGTTTTGTTTATGCTAGATGCTGATGGGTGTGTTCTTTGCTAGAATCGGTAATGCCATCATAACTCAGTTGTTTTGCATTATTAAATAGTCCTCTGTTTAAATGTATGTTAGTTACAGAATTTCAATGTAGTTATAGTTTTCATAGTGTATTCCAAATGCAGGATTAACAAGTAAACAGGTATCTACATGAAGCCTTTCTTTAAGGAGAGGCTGATAATCAACATGTGCTCTTGTAAATGAATATTATGGATGTTGCTAAGACAAACTAGGTTTACAATAGTCTTTATTTTTAAAAAGCTACAATTTTTACTGTATGCCAGTTTGTTCAATTTGATATATTTTTGAGTCTTCAAAATATTGTGGTTAAACTAAACTCTGGAATAAAATTTCAGTTTCAGTGGAACTGATTTATGTTACGGTGTAAGTCTTTTGCCTGAGACTGGACTTAGGAAGATAGATGTGATGATTACCGTCTATGTTGCAGGTTTTTGATATCCATGCAATTTCCCCCTCCCATTTTGACATGGATGATTTTCATGTGTTTACTCTCAAAAGGCAGATTGTTAAATCTAGGAAGTTGACTTCTTTAGGTTTGTCTAAATCATATTATTTTAAATATTAACTTAGTATATTAATTTGTAATGTGAATTTCCTTGAGTTCTGTAGAAAAGACATCCAAAAAGGGTTATCACTGTTGCAGAGAACACATTCAGACTCCCACCCTTTATTTTCTGAGTGTATATTTGCCTTCCTGCCATATGAAAGTGTATGACAGCCTCATGGTTAATCCATCTCCTTGCTGAAGGATTCAGTAAAGATTGTTGAAAAAGCAAATTAAACCAGATTGGTCCCTCTATTCTCCCAGAATTGCAAAGGGCAATTTGGGAAGGAAGCAGGGAAAAATAGAATCGAAATGATTTTTAATGGTGAATTAGGATACCTTCCTGACATACAAAACACTTCTGTCAGGCATGATAGACCGTCTCAGGACTAGACGATGTATCTACAACTAAATTCTGTGGTGGGTTTTAAATTTTGACTATGTTAATATTTTGACTATGTTATACAATTTTTTTTTTTATGGCATTCAACAACCTAACTGTAGTTTTATAGAACACACCAATTTTTATGGCTTAATCTCATATAGATCCATGTCTTCTACAGGACCAACCCAATAGCCAACAAGACAGACCTGCCCAGGTGATTTAGGATTAGGCAAAGTTTGGAGTCTCACCTGTTATTCCAGCAATGGCTGGGGATAATCTACCTGTACCTTCACCGTGTAGAGGTGATATTCTCTGTGGGCAGGAAGCTACAGTTGCCCAGTTTAAATCCACCCTCTGTTGACTGGTACAGTGTGTCATTTCTCTCAGGTCGGCGGGGGTGGAATTGTCGGACACGTTTACATTTGTGAGCTGCTGCTGTGAGTGTTTAAGGCCAACGGCACAATGTGCAGTTGATGTCTTGTAAGGTAATGGTAAAGCCTACCCTTATGTGCCTCATGCCTTCGCTGCGTGAGCTGTAGCTAACACCAGGGTGTGACTGCAAAGCATTACAGCTCAATATGGAGTGGCTAGAGCTTTCTAAACCTGCCAGAGGTGTTGTTTCACTGCTCTGTTTGGTTTTTCTTTATGTTGTTGGAATCATCGAGACTGTTGCTGGGATATGCTGCATCAGGGTGAGATGTGTCCTTTGTGACAAGTGCATATCAAGGCTGCTTACATGTCTGTGTTAAACATGGGCTTGGGCCAGAATGTGCTCAATGGAAAGGGAAATGCTGCTCTTTTTTTATAAAAAGAAGCAGCCATTTCTTCTGGTCCAAGCAGAAATTTTCCCTGCTTTTTTGCACTTCATTGGGGGAAGGTTTTAAATACATTGTTTTGATTCAGAAGCTGAATCTCTGAATAATTGGTGAAGAATAACTTAGTTAACTCATGAATGCCCTCCAAGAAGAGTTTGATAAACAAATGGTGTTTGGCTGTGTAAACTCCTGAGCCAGGTGAAAGCTTAACTGGGTCTGGGATTCCAGTGAGTTACACCACCTGTCTCTCCTAAAAGTAGGTGTCCTGAAATGGGTATTTCCATGGCTGCCTTCCTGTTCTCTTTAGATCTTTTCTTGGCAGCTGTGCTTTTCTCCATATTTAGCCTTTCCCTTGCCTCCTGTCTCATTTATCTTCAGAGCTGAGTAGTGGCAAGTCTTCCTTCTGCTCTTTGACTGCTGAGGTACTCATTCATATCCCATTCTGTCTTCACCAATTCTTGGTTTTCCTGTTCTTACACAATTTCTTAAATAAAGTTAGAGCAAGAGAACAGTAATGGAAAGCTCACACAGTTTGCTGTAGGGAAACCACAACTGGCAGTGTGTGTTATGATTTTTCCAGAGTTGTATGATTAGGGTGTCCCACAAAAATAAGTCTTAACCTGGTAAACAGTGTCTCACTTCTGAGTACAAAGATGTGCAATAACTGTATTTAGAACAGGTTGGCCAAAGCAGATTTTCTACACGCATGGTAAAAATTTCAATCTAGATGGAGAGGACGAAGATAAACAAATTAGGAGGTGTTGGTGAGATTTATCGACAATTTAGATGAAAGCAGAACAGTACAGTGTTTAGCACTGTGATATTAAGTGGGGATGCAACCTTCAAAGGATGAAGGTACTGCATCAATATTTATTGTGGAGGCTACACTGAACAGGATTAGTTCTGATGGAATAGGAAGCCTAATTAAACTCTCTGTTCTATCTTTCAGGGTTCCTCTCTACAAGCAGCCTGTGCCTCTTGCACTTGAGCTTCAGTTGTCCTGCAATTTCCAGCCACGCTTTTACAGAGTCAGTGCTTTGAAACTGTCAAGTTGAATCCCTAGGCGTTATGGAGTGGCTTTATCTTGTATGTTTGTGTCATCACTTTTCAGTAAATTTCAGAATCTCAATTATAGAAGAGCATTGAACTTGGCTGTCACTAGAGATGTAAGATGTGTTTTGATTTTTAACAAGAGAAGCATTCTTTCCTCTTTTGATTCAAACTACCAGTATGAAATCAGCCATGAAAATACTGGTGGTCTTCTGAAATTTTAAAAGATGCTCAGGAGTGCATAAACAAGAAATAAATTAAACCATCTGAAAACTTCTGTAGGGAAAGATACTTTTCAATTTAATTTTACAGTTATTTGCTGGATATCAGTCACTGAGTAGTGGGAAATTTCCCACTAAACTCTCGTACCAGAAGCTTTGCTGGAAATGTGTATTTTTTTGTTTTGGGCAATCTTTTGTTCCCATCTTCCCCTGCTCCCTCCAAGATCTTCAGACAAGCTACACAATTACTGTTGCTGATGTGTCAGTATATGTGCAGCATAACTCAGTAATGGAAATTCCAAACAGAAATGTATAAAGAGAGTTTATTCCTAAATGTACACAGGCGAGAGCTCATGCTGAATTCAAGGTGATTCTAGAGCAATCTGTTTATTAATCCACCCCACTGCCTTATTCAGTTGATCACTGTAGTAAGGTTTCAATGCTGTGTTCCATTCCTTTGTGTAAAATATGAATAAGCTATGCAGGGAGGAGTGATCCGCTTATGCAGCGGATTGAAAAATCAGTGCTTGGGATCAGAATGTTTTGGGAAGCCAACATTATTTTTGGACTAATAGGAGGTTTAGCTCAATTCACTCTTCTTGAGCCAGTAGCCTGGGCTCGCTACACTAGGAACACACTCTGCGGTTTCTGCCAGGGAGTATTTGTTCTGTTGTAACTCCAAGGTTTGACTCAGCAGTGTTAGTGACTGTCTTCAGAGGGTACTTGTCTGTTGTTGCAAATGGTTGAAAATTTGGTCAGCAGTGTGTGTTTGGGATGAGAAATTTCCAGGGGCATTTGTGTGTGGGTAGATGCTGAGAGGTCAGAGGTTCTCAGGTGTCATGAGCCATTCTCCACTGCTGTGAAAACGCAGTATCAATAGTGGTCCGGGAGAAGAGCTGTCACTGCTTCTGATGGAGCTGGATCATATGGTTTATAAGCAAAGCCTGCCTCTACTGAAATAGCATCACTGATTTCACTGGGGACAATATCTGGGGGCCTAAAGTCTCATCATTTAATATTTATATGGTCAAATGATTCATCTGTGTATGTATGTTTACAGTGGAACTCATGGTGTTCATAACTCAGCACCTGTGAAGACCAACTTTTGTCACAACAAGATGAGAAATGGTGTTTTGTTTCTGAGATTCGTGGCGGTATCACACTTTCAAAGCTGTCTTTTACAACTAGATTTACTGATCTGGTTGCTTTAATATGAACCATGGTTGTTGGGGGAGAATATTCACTGCTGTTTGCTCCCAATGGAGAAGTACTCATTGCTAATGGTTACGAAAATGTTTGTGGTAGACTTTTAAAAAATTTTTTGTAGTTTAATTTATCCATAAAATTAACTTATTACTTGGAGTGTAAATTGATTTCTAAGCTTGGTGTGTTCCTGACAAGCTGAGAAGCTAAAATCTGCTTAGATTTGTGAAGAAGGAGAAAAAAAAAAAAAAAAAGACTCTACAAGGGAACTGTGTCTCTTCTTGTCTTGGTATATAAGGTTTACATTGTATTGTTAATTTCAAGTTTCTATGAATTAGAGATGGTACTAATGAATTTGAATTTGACTGTGTGGTGATGGTCTTAAACCTTAATATGTGAATGCATCCTGTGCTGAAAATTTAATTTAGTGACATGATAAACAGATTTGGTTTGGCCTTGCCCATTTCTACTTGTTCAGCTTTAATGTCCATTTTATTGATGTGATAGATTCTTAACCTCACATTTTCAGCAAATATATTGAAGAAAACAGCAAAATATAAAAAGTTCCTGGAGCTCCTGGAAGATATTCCTTATTTGCATGTCCAAGTAGCAAAAGTCCAAGAACAGCAGAATAAAGAATTTTTCAGTCATTATTACTATTCTTAACTTATTCTGTTTTCTTAAACTTCAGGCTTTAAAATTGTATTCCCCCGAATCAAATGCACTTACATTGTCTTGCCATCTGCAATTTTCAGAATTGCCCCAGAAAATTAAAATGGATCAATTCCTGTCACCTTGACTGGAATCGCTTTGATACATAGCAATATCATGTTCTTTTGAGGTCCCTTCCAACCTCTAATACTCTGTGAATGTTTTCCTTTTATCAGTTTTGGAACAAAATAAAGCATATGTAATGGCAAGTTAAGCATTTTACTGTTTTGAAATGAGCCACTTCTGATGTTTGTTTTTCCCTGAAAAAAAATGCAGTAATTGACATTACCTAACTAGTAGTAACCTAAGTAACTAACTAACCTAAGTAGTATTAGTCAACAGCTCTTAGCCCCGAGGAATATGTGGTTTAAAAACTAAGTAGGTGATAATATCGTAGCCTGTATTAAATGAAACAGTAAAGTGTGTTAAATTATTGAATGTTTAACACAATTCACTCTGTAGATAAGTGACAGAACTTGTAACCTGAGTGACAATCCTTCAGTTTGCTGCTAAATTACCATTCTTGCTGAAAAATAATTTTTTAACATGCTTTTTTTTTAACAGAGGAATCATGCAATTTATGAAAACATGAAACTTGAGGGAGATGCTTGGATCTTGTGACAAGTTCATCTTACAGTTATGAATTTTGTCTGGAAAACTCAGGTGTGAATAGTTCTTGTCTTACTGAAGTATAGGTCAAGGATGTAGAAGTACAACTGCACTAGTGCTTCAGCTGACTTTTTTTCCTTCACCAAATGTTGCTGCTTCTGTTTTTTTTCTTGCTCAATAAGCCATGTTTCCAGCTGCTATAGCACCAGCCATTTCCCAGTGTTGTCTTTTTTTCTGAGGCCTCTGTATGTTTTCCTTCTTCCATTTGTTTTTCAGCATTTCCTCATTGTTTTCTGAGATGTTCTATCCTTTGAATGACCTTGGCCATTGCCACATGTCCTCCATCAAGAAGTTGATGGTCTTGAGTTTGGTTTTGGGTTGAACCTTCTGTTCTCTCAAGACTTTCCTCATGTTGAAGTGGACACTTTATAGTAGGTGTCCACCTCTAGAGTAGAGCCTGTATATCTTCACTCATATCACCCAAAAGACTGAGGACCCACGTGGGGTCTGGTTCCTTGGTGGCCTCTCCTGCGTACAGCGTGGCAGAGCAGGAGTGCAATGGGTGGTGTTCCAGAATGACTTATGTGGGTTGTTGATGGTGCCTGGTGCCTCAGCTGGAGGACTTCCAGCACTGTCTCTTCCATAAGCTGGGCATTTACAGCCTAGGTCAGGTTGTCTCCTTTGCAGTAAATTGTTTTATGTACAATTAGGTTACTGTTAGATTGGATTACAGAAAGTGGGTTTGAGCTACAAGAGACACAGTGGATCAGCTTCGGTTACATACTGAGGTTTTGCAGTCATCAGTGGGACAGGAAATAATATAAAAGTTTCTGTGATAGTCTTTATATTAAACCACTGTGTAAACTTCAACTTGCTATGACTTCAACTTATTTTGAATTGCTTGGAGATCTTTTTCAGGTTCCTTAGATCCTGAAGGGTCTCTTTAGCATCTGGTATATCCTTTTCCCAAAGTCTGTGACTGATACAATTACAGAATTCAGTAGGTCTGAGTGATAACACCTAGGTAGGTTTGGTAGGTGTTTAAATGCTTATAACACTTGTGCAATGGTTATGTCCTAAATGAAAAATTCTTTGATCAATCTGTCAATTACAGATGGAGAAAACTAAATGCATCTGATCATCCTGCTTTGACTTCCTAACAAGAGCCTGTACATCTGCATAACCCTTACTGAGCACAGGCTTGTTCCTCAGCCCATTTACCCCACTTCTACTTTGTACAGGTGGTGGTAGAACCTGCAGCTTTCCTTCACCTCTGGCTGACTCCAGGCAGGAGTAGGGGATGGTGCTCTGCAGAGTTTCAGGGCCCAGAGAAAGGTAGTGCTCTGCTAGGAGGGAACTAGCTCTATCACACTTTTGTGGAAAGTACCAAGGTCTCTTAGCAGGCTACATAACCATTGTGTATTGCTGTTTGTGTGGCCTTTCTAGTTTGACGTAAGCTTATCAATATCAAAGCAGAGATAACTGCAACCTCGGTTTCTCCTCTTTTTGGATGCGTTGTTCATTAAATAATCTGTAGGGAACAACTTTATTGATTTTGATTTTTTTCCTAATGAAATAATATGAAAAAAAAAGTTAAAAAGAACATTAACAGTTTTCCTGTACTACCTGGTACTTGCATAATTTCCCCTACTGGTGTTTTTAAGGGAATCCTCTTAGTCAAGGGGTGGTTAATGTTTTTAATCAGGGTTGTGTCACTTATTTCTGTTAGTATCTAAACTGGAAAGTAAGAATCTTTCCAAAGAGACCCTGAATATATGTACAATTCACAGTATTGTTAAGAATGTTAACCTGAATGATTCTAGTGTGCTGAGAATTTGCAATTATCTTAATCTGTGTCAGGGAGTGAATGTGAGGATCTGGGAAAGGAGAAGGTGGTGGACAAAGCAGATTTTCAGAAGATCTGTCCAGGGTTGTGTTTCCTTGGACAGGACCAAGGATAAGGCGTTCACTCTCTTCTGCTGGTTTTCAGCTTTTTCTTGCTGGGGCTGTACCTGGGCTTGTTTGCCTGTAGAAGCACATGGATATACTGATCTTGCAGGCTCTGAGAATGAATAATGTTTGAAGCACTCTAAAACAGGAGGCACTATGTGGTGAGGATGAAATTTACCCTCATGGTGATGGCCATCTTCAGGCAAAATCTTAGCTGTGTATGAAGAATGCAAACAGAGTAGGCAAGCCTCAGGCAAAGTGCTGTAGGATACTGTACCCTGGTCAGGTGAGGCTAATGCTATACAAGTGATGCAAAGGACTCTCTTCTTTTTCCCTACTCCCCTAAACAGACCTCTAATTTCATTAATTACTTTTGTGTGTGGTTCAGAGGCAGTATCATTACTAATTAGTATTTGTGGTAGAATGCCAGTGTGGAGCTATCACAGGAAAAAGCCTTAGCAAATAGAGCAATGTCATTGTGATTTCTTCCTAGCAAAAAATTTATTATCAAAGATGGGATGTGTAATTCTGGTGGCTGTTTCCATTCATACTTTGAGTCTGAAGGACACATCCCAGAGAGCGATTTTATTTAAATGTTCTTTTATTACACAAGAATCTAAATATGGGGATGACACTCTATGCTAAACCATGGTGGGGATCCAGCTACTTCAGTCATCCAGGCAACACAAATTCAAGCCTGTTTGGTACAGAGTGGTTTCTTAAATGATTTTTTTTCGCCTAACATTCAGTTTTGGAACAAGTTTAGTTTGGAACACTTCATGCTCTTCATATGTGTTCATTACGTGATTCTTCACACCTCCTTCAAAAGGAGTTGAGGAGTACAAGTGACAATGGAAGCAATTAACCTCTTTCCGTTTATTACTACTTATGCTATGCTGTGTCCATTCTTGTTAGAGCCCCCTCCACACCAGTTACATACAACTTCCTGGCATTTCCTTGTCACCTGGTAAGAAACAATTTTCTGTCATTGGGAGCATCAGCTGAAATAGTTTTGGAAGGTAAAAACAGGAACAAGTATTTCCTAGGTAGGTGAAATCAGTAAGTAGCTTTGCTTTTATAGCCAGGAATGTCATTCTGTTATGTAGCTAAAAATGTGCCATATATATGGAGAGGGACAGTCTCAGCTGAAAATAAAGTTTTATATTATTTTAGCGTGTGTCCATGGAACATGTAAGGATATTACTGGCCTTTTTTTAAAGAAAGAGTAGAAGTATTGTGAGAATAAGGATAGTGATAGTTTTAAGTAACCAAAACCAGACAGCTAATTTGTATAACAAGGAAGATATGGATCTGAATCAAAATACAGTTTGCATTAGCTAGTACGAACCTGCTTATTTTCCTGATATTTTAACAGGAAGATAAAAATTAGTGCAAGCGTGGTGCTTACTGTAGCAATATTGTCATCACCTACTAGCAAAGTATTTAAGAGAAGGTCTCAAAGCAGCTATAGCAAACTTCTGTTAAATATGGTTTTCACAGTCCTGCTCTTAAAGCAGATTTCAGCAGCCAGCTTTTTTTTAGGTCTACAGTATGAGAGAAGTACTCAATAAATGAAAATTCTGAGGTGATTTTTTTAAAACTTGAAGATTTTGTTATGGAACCTCATTCTTAGTAAAGCAATAAACATGGCAACTTAGTAACTCAATAAATTAAAGTATTGGAAGATCAGCTGCTGGCAATTAAAATAAAACCAGAGTGCCTGTTCATTCACAGGTATTGATGAAACTATGCAGAGTAATGAAGTATTGTATTTGCAGTAAAGCCTGTAAGTGATTTGTCTGAAAGCTGAACTTTGAAAAGTGGAATAATGGCCTCAAACATTCTGATTTATGTTGTTATGAAACAGAAACTGAAGACAAAATCCAAGGCTGACTGTTCAGGATAACTCTTAAACAGGAGCATAACTTCTTTTATGGAATTTAGGAGAATAGTTAAACTCAACAACTACAATCTTTGTCTTTACTCAGCTATTGAATGTACCAATCAGCTTGACCAGTCAAGTAAATGCTAGCCTAACCAGATTTATGCTGAACTTGTTAGAATTACTGTATTACTGGCAATTTCTGTTTTGGAGGGGGGAAAAAAAACCCAGAACATATGATCTGTCTGAAAACACTAAAAATTTTCTTTCAGGACAGAGATGAAACTTTCTTTAAAAAGTTCTCAAGCCCTAGAAATCGGAGTCCATGTGTGCTGCATGAACAGTGTTGTAGAACCACCCCAGCCCAGGCGTTGTGCAGGATGCAGATTCCTTCTGCGTTGCCCCCTAGTGTTTCCTTTGAAAAAAAAAAAAAA
>VWZZ01003796.1:91551-159844 GCA_013399095.1 Psophia crepitans | reverse complement strand
AAAAAAAACAAAAAAACAAAACAAACCACAAAACAGAACCCAAACTGAAGAGTTGTCTGCTTTTACCTTAATTTTTTCTCTCACTGTGAACAAACCTTTGTATTTATTCCCAATGCTCTGTCTGTACTATTTCACGAGTTTAACTGCATGCTCCTGTTCCATGTTTTTCCTATGAAGTTGGCTATGCAGTAGGAGCCCACAACTGCAAATATTCTGTTTACCTTACCCTTTTCAGGCATCTTTGTTATATTCATGGCTTGAGTTGCTAATACAAGGATTTTGTCTCTCTCCATGTCTTCTTTCCTTTGTATTACGCAGACATACGTATTTAATGGGGAATGGTGTCCTTCCTGTTCCTTCTTGAGTCTCAGGCTTTTCAATCATGTGAAAATCTGCTGTTCTGTTAAATGAAAAGACGTCTTTACAGTGAAATATTTCACTCTGAGCTTTACACCCAGTCTTTCTGACTTTTGTACTCACAATTCTGCTTTTAGGCACTGGCTACAATAAGATCTTGAAAACAAAACTAAAATGTGGCTCACTGCTGTTTTTCACTTCTATAGACATATGTATGTATTTGTGAGGAAGATCTGTTGTGGCAGAACTGACCCTAATGTCAAATTAAATGCAAAGTGGGCAGGATCACTGTGGAGGGGCAGTCAGCAGTCCTTGGAGATGACCTTGACAGGAGGAGATTTTGTGGGCTGCAGCATAAAATATTCCCTATAGTGGAAGCTCCGAGTGAGAGGAAGGCAAGGCAGATTCTGCCTAGTCTCTGGAGTGGGTGTTTTTATTGGCAGATTGCAAAGCATGGTATTTACAGCACCTTATTGTAAACTAGGGCTAAAGATGACTTATTTTCTGGAAATTGTATTTAAAGGAAAGGACCTATCTACTTGATACTTGTAGATTACTTCCAGTGCATACCAACAAATGTCGGTGACAGTAAGAAAAGGAGACTAGTATTCTAGGTAGGTTCCAATATGAGGCAGGCAAGCAGGCTGCCTTTAAAAAGAGTCGATCTAGCTTGAATCTGACAACGCTGGAGGAGGTATGCCACTCTGTTTTGGCAGGCTATACAGTGCGGGAAGAGCGGTGCTTTTCTGACCTGCCAGGCTGCTGGCTGTGACTCCAGCTGCTATCAAGGGCACTGTGGAGAAGGAGGAACAGGCACTAGCCAGCTACCCTAGGCCTTGTGCCTTCTAAAGATTCGATTGTTTATCAAAATTACCAAGAACTGTTCTAAAATGGTGGTATTTTCCTGTGGTAGGTGATTTGAGGAGGAGGAATCGGGGATGGGGCCCTCATCTCGTTGCTTTTGTTTTTACTTTTCCTTCTTCGGTCTTACCTATGCTTCAAATTCTATCATTTTCTTTGTAGCGTAGTCCGAAATAGAAGGGGAAATCTGCTTGTAAAGAATGTGGGTAAAAAGTGGTCAGCGTAACCCTTACAGTCCTTTTTTCCTCAATTATATTTTAGATACCAATATATCTGCTAGATCAGTTTGCTACATTATAGTATTCTCTGAGGCTCAAAGGATGTAAAAAAAAAACACCAAACACCCCACAGTAATAAGATGGCTTACAGCAAGTTCAGGAATAAATTTGTGTAGTGCTTCTTAGATCTTTTTCTCACCTTTGGAGTTTACTGTGAGTACATTGAGAAATCAAAACGAGTTTACAGCTGATCCCAGTCTTAGCGGTCCTGAAACAGTGTCTCTTTCTCATCTCGTCCAACCCTCTGTAGGGCAATCTGAAAAGACAGTAAATTTCAGTAAACAGTGTGACTACTTTGAATTACTAATGTCAGCGTTTCTTCTTTGTAGTCATTCAAGCTTTCTGTAGGGTTGGAGTGCTTTGGTTTTGTAGAAAACCTGGGTTCATAAAATTACTCTGGAAGAAAATGGCATTATTTTACAGATTTTGTATTTATCTTGACAATACTCCTGATTTCTATTGAACAGGAGCTCATGCTCTTGTCTGAAACAGGAACTGAGCAGGTAGATATCACTTTTTTCTGTCTCTTCAATTTTCAGAAGTCATCCTGTTTTTGGGAATAAGAGAATTTAGGCATATAAAATATTTTGCGGTGTTTGTAGAGTCAGTCTAATGAGAAGTGTTGGAAAGATAAAGCAAACCACAATACTTGAATTTGTGCATTTTCCTGTTAACCAAAATATTCTTTTTAACTGCAACTCAAAATCTAGACAATAAATATACCATAACACTTTGCCTGTGAGATTGTAAAATATCACTTGAGGGTTCATGTCAAATGCCGTTACTGTTTTGTCTTCTGATGTTTGCTACTTATGCTTAAAGCTGTTTCACAGCTGGGAGGGACAGGGCTCGTTCTAAAATAGGCAACAAAATGTTAATCTATGAGGGGCTGGAGCTGTGGTGCAAAATGTCAAAAAAGACTTAGTGACTACTTAAGATTTGGAACTTAAAGGGATACAGTCAAGAGGTCTAATGAAACAAGGGTATGCAATAATTTTTCCAAAAGTTACTTAAATATGATGTCGGGGCCCACAGGCAGAATCCAGGTCTGTAATACAGGTTGTGGAAAGTGAGCGCACAAATCTTTGCCCCTGACACCCGCCATCACAACTCAAGTTAAGGCTCCATAACTAGCACAAAGTTAGAATCATCCAGACTCCTACCAAAAACTGTGTGTGTGTTTACTCCTGTGGCAAGGATTAAGTATTGAATAGACTTATCTAAAGCCAAAATTTTGGGGAGGTAAACTAGGAGCGGAGATTATGGAGTGCTCTAATTCTCAAGTGTTGAGCACTCACCAGCTCCACTGAAGAGTGGGAGTTGCTTGTCTGTTGAGCAGTTTTAAAATCAGGCTACTTGTTTAGCCTGACTTAGCCTGTGTGGTTTTAAATGCATTACAGCACACTTCTGTGAATGACTATTAACAATGCCATTATGCAATTCGTTGCCATTCATAATGATAGGCATACTGCAGAGTGCATGCAGAGATAAATCCAACAGAACTAGGAATGGGTTTATAATTAGAACTTGAGGGGAGGGAGGAGAGAAAGTATCTATTTGGAACATCTTTTCACTTTATGTCTTTATTTCTGAAAATGTGTGATACGTCCATCTGGAGCTAAGCAGTATCTGTGCTCAGTCTGTTGGGAAGAGCATGATGGAATGTTCTGACAACCCTCTTCTCACAGCGGCTTCCATCCCTGGAGTAACTCTCCCCTTACTCACTTGTACCAGTCATCTGTCTCAAACTGAATCGAGATCTCGGTTGCAGTTAAGAGGTGTACTCATGGACAGGATGGAAAAGGCTGAAAGAATCAGTCATAGTGTTGGCTTGATCTTTTCAGGAATTTTAGCAGCTTTAAATATTCCACCACTATTACATGTGGTCTTCTGTTTTATTTTCATCTTGTTACTGGGGTGTGTGTTTCAACAGAAAAGATAGTGCCCTGAAGGCCTGGTTATTTAAGCATATAAATGTGTATTTTAAAGCTACATTAAGGATTGCATACCTGAACTGTTCTCACTAAATAAGCATGTGCCAAATGTATAATGAAATTAAACTGAAAAAAAAAAAATCGATTGATTCTGCAGGTTAACTAGTGACTAAGGATATAAGTGGTCAATTAATTCAGGACTGTACAGAAGAGAGTAGCCTTTTACATTATTTTCTCGTATTTCCTAAGTGACTTCTTGATGCTGTATTAATGACAAGAGTAAATGAGTCTGTAGTTTGTACTGAGGTTGATGAGGGCTGTCAGTGCTAGGTAGAGTGTGAGTTCAACCTTGGTTGCGTTGGTGTCTTTTCCTGGTGTTGCTATTTAAAATGATGCCACCTTGTGCTGAGTTACTTACTATTAAACTGTAAAGATGATGCTGCATCAAAGTGTTCGAGGAGTATTTCCACTGCTTTTGATGAGTCTGGGGTAGTGGTGAGTTGCTGATGGTGTAGGAGAAGTGACTAAACAGGGGAAGCCAGGCCTTGTGAAGACAAACCTGGGTCATGTGTTGACTGGACACGGAAGCCAGCATCGCTCCACGTCCAAGGATCCAAACAAGCTGTGCTATGCTACTGCTTTGGATCAAGCCTCAGGGGGATCGGATAGAGAAATCCTCATCTTTCCTGGTCAGAATTACGATTGCCTTACAAGTGATGTGCAGAATAGCCATGGGAAGTATTGCAGGCAATCAGCAAAACAATTGCATTGCCGGATTGTGCCTATCTTTAAATTTTATGTAGTCTGATTAATTTTATCCTTAGAACACATACACCCTGGTGGAATTTTTAAATAAACTTTAGATTTTTTCATTAAGCTAATGCATATTAATTCATGACAGAATGAATCATAACTTGATTCATATTGTACACTGCTTGGATTTAGTCACTAATGCAGAAATTAAAGTGGTCCATAAAATAAGCAAATGCCGTCTTATTCACTCCAAACTATTATACATTTCTTCTAAGGTCAGATTTTCTTATAAGGATAGTATGATGCAAGTAAACATATTACTCTTTTAGTCCTTTAACACATGATCTAAAGGAAAAATGAGTCTTTATCCCTAACCAAGAACCCATGTCTAGAAGATGTGAATATTATACCATCAAGAATAAAAGTGCAGAGCTATTATTCTAACTGTAATTCAACAGGAGAGGTAGGCAAAGTTTCCTCATTTGGTTTCCTTGGTGGTGGAACAAAATCCACACCCAGAAAGAGCAAGCATGGGATGGAGTAAACACCTGGGTTTCAGACTTTGCCACAGTCTTTTCTCAGAAGTGTATTGCTCATGAAAATCAATAGATTAGAGGGAAGTATGGAAGAACAGAGTCCGTATCTGCATCTGACTGCATGGTTTCCCATAGTAAAGCATTACCAAATCCAAACCTCAGGCAACTGTCATACTTTCATTGACAAAAGAGAAAAGTGACTACCATTACAGAAGGAAAGTAATATCCACAGTTTACAGAATGAGTTTAGATGATTGTTGTCTACGACAGTTTTATATTTGTGGCACTGAGGTGAGAAGATACGCTTTTGATAATATATATATATGATGTATTACCTAAGATGCAGTGTTTTGTGTGTTGTCCTCCAGCTTTGGTATTAGTACTTGAAGCTTTTGTAGTTTGTACATTTTTTAGGTTTTGTGGTACCTTCACTTGAATGGAACCTGTTACATTTCTGCTTGCAAAAAATCTTAACCTGAGAAGAATGTAGTCAATGATTTGGGGAGGGAGGAGAAAGAGGACACTTGGGGCATCTGCCTTGAAACTGGGTTATCTAAATCTGATACACCATTGCCTTTCTTTGTCTATATTTATTGCAGTGAAAAGTGTGGATACATACTGCTTCCAAACCCAAATTTGCCATTCATTTCCTTCATACTTGTTCTGAATGGGTATAAACGCCTACCAAATCTGCAAGGCACACAAGGGTTGGGACTGTAACACTGGCGTTTGCTGCTCCAGTTTGTGGGGGTATCCTGAAACAAGTACTCATGAAAGTACAAACCAGGTCCTGTGAGGGCACAGCCTTTCAAGGCAAGTTGAAGTTGTTCCTAAAGGATGAACACCTACAAATGAAGATGTGGGGGTTTCATATCCATTTAATAATCCCTGTAATTTTACTTTAATTTCCTGTTTATAGTTGTGTTCATTTGAAATTAACAGGATCAGTGAAACTCTTTAGAACTATTATGCTATCATATTTATGTGATTCCATATCTGAACTCTCCATTAAAGCTAAAAGTGGTAATTCAATAACTGCTATGAATGTAGGAACAGTCTTTCACCATACACTGAGAAATCTGTGGGGTTTCCCTTGCAGTTTTTTGATTCTATAAACACCCAGGAAATAGTAGCTTGCTTACAGCCAGGACCTCTTATGACTTGTAAACATGATATGAGGGTGTATAACAACAGTGAGTTTAAACTCAGCTGATAGTTCATCCGGTGAGGATTTACATTTTTGACTTATCTCCAACACTTCCGTTGCTTCACAGAGGCAATACAAGCTGTAGCTAAAGGTGGCAACCATAGCGCAAAACATAGTCACTGTTTCCAGGTGTTATATTTTTAGTAAATTCCAATGTTTGTTAAATATCTAAATAGCATTAATTAAATTATAGTAGTTTGGGGCAATTACATGAGTTATGTACTTGCACCTCTTTGTTTAGATTTGCTGTATATTCATTCCCTCTCACAAGAGTTTTTCATAATCTTTATTTTAAAACGACACCCTTCAGAACCTTTCTTAAGTGACAAGTAAACTTAGGCCCAAGCGGCTTTTAATATTAAATGTTTTGTAACCCTAAGAGAAATTTGAAGACAAGAATCCATTTTGGTTGGCTATGACAGCTTTGCTTTGATTTTTGCTAGAAAATGTATGCATCTCCCTGCTGAACAAATGATTGGCACTTCACTAATTTTAAGTAATTCAAATAATTACAGCAGGCAAATTTATTCAGTAGCACGATCCATTGCCAGGATAAGCATTAGCACAAATGGCTATCTCAGCAAAATCTTCTGTGGCAACACAAAATGGCAATGCTGGCAGCCTACTTTGTGATGAATTATGTTGGGAAATATGAGGTTTGCATATTTACAGAGAAGCAAGAAAGGTACGTTCCATTTCAGCTGAAACTTAGGAAGCAAACCCTAGGCATGTAAAACCACTTCTTACTGCTAAATGTCTTAGCTGGACTACATTAATCCTTTATGCACGTGTTGTTTCGAGTTGCATACCTATGTATGGCCAGTGCTAGATACATTCAGACAAGATGTGGCCAGAGGGGCTTGTCATTGAACTCAGCCCTCAGCTTGGTAATGCACAGGCGTTCTCATCATCAAGAACTTTGGGGAAACAGTGTTTCAGTATAATATCTAAATATAGACAAGTGTTTTTGCTAGTATTAATATCTACCAAAATAAATTATCTCACTGCGTACAGATACAGAAATATCTATGATCTGTGATCGAATACATGATGTATACTGTTCAGAGAAGCTATTTTATTTATTAAGACACCTCTGTAGAAAGAAGGCCTTAATATGTGAAGAAACCATGTTACAGAACTCTCTACTCTTCTCTGCCTCTCCTTTTGCTCTGTATAAAATTTCCTTTAGGCTTTGACTATTATTTTTCTCCTGTTAGAAGTCCTTCACCCAGTTGCACAATTATGCGTTACAGGAATAGAGGAAAATATTTTCTAATATAAATGCTACACCTAAGAGATACAGACATTTTGGTTATTCTGGTTACTATGGTGAGATCTGTGGAGGATGACTGTAGCACATCAGTCTGTTTGTCAAGCAGACTGTTTTTAATTTCCTAGGATCGTTTACAAGCTGTAATGATATTAATCTATTTGTATCTGCTTTCAGCACTTGCTTTGCTTTGCAGTGTAAGCCCTTTAATACAGATTGACTGGAGAAGAACAGATTTGCCCTTCTTGCTGTCTGCCTGAAGTGCCCTGCTATCAGGGGAAGGATGACCTAATATACTGCAGGCAGGAAGCAGAGCTGATTAGTCTGCCTCAGAGATGCTGTTACAGGGTGTGACTGCGGTAATATAAATCTGCTAAGGAAGGTTTTTTTCTCGTAGAAATGACCATGGCAACATGTATAGAAGGAAAGAAAATAAATCTGAATGCATAGGCATCAATGGTTGGTTACTTATTGATATGAGCACATGATAATTCCTGCCACATAACATGATAGGGATCCTCCCTTCTAATTGGGCTTCCCTAAGTCAAATGACACTTTTTTCTTAATGTAGAAATCTTTTTTTTTTTTTTTTTTTTTTTTTTTTTTTTTGCAAAGCAGAATAATCCTCACAGCAGACCTAACAAAGATCCACCCCAGGACAGTGTGAAAATTCTGTGCTTAATCCACTATCTGCTAGTTCAGGGTAGAGACTTGAACTGAGAGAAGCTTTTGTCCCGTGATTGAGACATGTGGGTTCAAATCCCTTCACAGAGAGGAAACGAATCACTGGTCTTTCTCTTTCTCAAACCCTTGTGAGCAGGATATGGAGCTACAAGGCCAAAGGGAGACAAGGCAAGAAGGGCGTGTTGCTGTACCACCATGCTGACCACTTTGAGCAACCTGGTCTAGTGTAGGGTGTCTCTGCCCATGGCAGGGGGGTTGGAACTAGATGATCTTTAAAATCTCTTCCAGCCCAAACCAGTCTGATTCATTTTTTTCCAGCTGAATTACTTGACAAATTCAAACTGCACCTGTCATGTATCAGGCAGAAACAGTCTTTTCAAGTAAAGTTTCTGTATATTGGATAAATAGTTGAAGAAATTATTTCTAATTATATGTATGGCATTATTGTCTTTGTGGATATAAGCATATTTAATATTACTGCATTAATATTACCAAAGTCTAATCTTCTTCAAGTGCTTCCATGGCACTATTTCCTTCAGTCCACAGAAAATTTACAAAAAACTCAGCTTTTTGTCTTAGTGGCCAAAAGCAGTAATGATACCAAAGTCACTTCAAACCAAAGTGAAATGGAGTAGGGTTTTGTTTATTTCTGGAGGAAGAGATTAATCTTCATTATTATCTGAGCTTAAATGTCAGATTTATGAATGAGTTACCTTGCCATCATTAGTCTACCTGCACCAACCTGTGTTTGAAAGATTGGACTTTTGGACAGAGATGATAGGGCACAGAGAAATGGAAATATGGCAGCTCTGTTTCAGGAGAACAGAGGAAGGAAAAAATGGTAGCAGAATATAGAAAGCCTAAAGTACTATAGAACAGGAGGTAGATGTTAAGGACCAAAGAATCCAGGGAATGTAGGAGTGACAAGGGCTCTGATCAGCAGGAGGAAGTGTTGCTTACCACATGAGAACTGATGGGGTAGCATTAAAAACAATTCACTTTGCAATTACAATAGAGAGGCAGGGTAATGGGCAACACCAGAAAAGGTTAAAATTATGAACAAATCTGCATCCTCTCTGCACTAATGTAAAATGTAGGATACTATTTGGTATCTTACAACTGAGTAGTACACATCACACATAGGATTTAGTAATTTTAGACCACAGCATTGTAAAGTTGCCATTGATAAATGTCTCTGTACTGCTGTAACAAGATGCACATTTCGATGTGCTTGACTTCAGCTTACACAGCCTGAGGCTTACACAGCAACTGATAGCTGGGAGACCTAAATTCTGGTTTTGCTACAACTCTGTTCTCCACAATTTTGGGTACCTTAAGTCTCTGTACTCTAGGTCTTGGGTGGAGTCATCTGGAGTTGCTGTAGTACTACCTGTTTCATTGCAACTAACAAAGCTGGGAATAAACCCAAGAAACATCAGTTTGTAGTTTCACTCTAACTTCAGAATCACTCTCACTTGTTTACAATATAACCAGCCTGCAGAGATGCTCCATGATTAACAGCGTCAAAGGTAGTGCAGAATATTCTAGGTGATGTATTTCAGAGCTCGTAGTGAAGTTGTTACCCATATCTGAGATCTGCATCACGTGCCATTATGTGCAGTTTACTGACCTCTAAGTAAACTGATAGAATATAAAAGACCCTTATTTTTCTAAAGTATTTAGTCTTTATAGGGTTGTAAAAGTATGCTCTGAAAGCAGCTGATTATTTTTGTAGTCTAAGAATACAGTTTTAACAGTAGCAAGCTCCTTGTAATTTCAGTGTACACGTGTAGTCGGGCACATTTCATCCTGCTAATCCTGTGTTAAACAGGCTGAGTTGGGTAAATGAAAGGGTAACAGAGTTGAAAGACAAACTAATGAAGGGGGATTTCTGGCTGTTGGCTAGCCTAGCTGCAGCAAAGGAGAATGAGGCCAGCCGTGAAGACCTTTCAAGTACTGATTTGTTTTGTAGCATGAGCTATCAAAACCTAACACCATCTCAGGATTAGGAGCCAAAAAAAAGCTGCTGCATATGCTTGGGGTATGTTTGGTTACCTTGGTGTATCCCTGGTGTGGCAAGCTAATACTTTAATTCGTACTGCCTGGGTTTGCTCCTGTTTTCTTCTCTTGTAGGTTCCACCATTTGTAAGACAATGGCACTCACAGGATTAAGTCTGAATGTTAGTTGTCTCCCCTCAATGACAGCTCAAACAGCACTCTGAATATGCTACAGGATGTTTTGGTGTTTTTTTTTTTGGGGGGGGGGGCTGGGGCAGAGAGAGGGACGAACCTAAATGAAAAATGTGAAACTACTTGAATAGTTCAGTGTATTAATCTCCTTTGTATTTTCTTCTTCTTTCAGTGGAATTTTCAAGGAAAAAGATAACCTATTTAATTCAACTTTGGGTTAATCTATGCCTAATTTTTAGAATGTGTGAGTCAATGAGCACATCTTCCTCAGGATTGTGATGAGGATAACAATGCCTATTTTGCAGCTGAAAAGTAGTAGCAGTGGGAAAACCTGGCTGAGGGAGTTACTCTTAGCTCTTCTGTACTCATAAGTTTGAATTTATGCAAATGGAGACTTGGAACTGGAAGTTTCTGCATAAAATCATGAATGTACTTGTTCTGTCATTTTAAAGACTGTGTATCTGTCATTGAACTTTACACTGGAAATATGGGAGAAGCATAACTGATGGCAAATGTGTTTATCTGATGAGCTACATCAATAGCATCCACTTAAATTGGCACAGATATGCTAATAAGCATGGGTTGCAGATTTTATGTATAGTTTTAAAGCTTTTTATGTGACTAATACATATGCATTTTCTTATTTAAAAGGATCAGGTATATTAATGTTGGTAACATTTTTTAAATGACTGGCTTTTGGGATACGTAAATATGGAAATATGGGAGAGGATGGAAAGAGTAATTTTATTCTCTGACTGGTACGTTGTCAGATGTAAAGGCTTCAAACCAGACCCTGATCTCATTGGAAAGACAATATGGTCCTCTCTCTTCACAATGAAGAGCACTTAGTGTGAAAATTTTCACACTATGTTGTACTGTATGCCATGAACTCAATATAGGGAGAAACACACTTGATTAACACTTTGCAGTGTTTATGTATTCAGTAACAATTTGCCCATCTTCTCACTTCTCAGCCCTGCTGCTTCTATTTGCTGCACTTCAGTATCACACAAAATTTCAAGGCAGTCTTAATGTCATGTAACATCTCTCTTTCTTCAATGTAAAGGTAATGTTTTTCAGTACAGTTCATAGAAGAGACTTGAGAGCTTAAATAGTAACTTGGCCTCTTTCTTCATTCCTCAAAGCATGCCACTTATTTGAGGCAGGCATTGTAGGTGCAGGAAGCTAATCTTAGCTTTCCTGTTTAGGGAAAGTGGCTCCTCTTTAGAGCCACATGTGGCTTGTGAACAGTCCTCAAGTGACTGACATGCCAGAACTTATAAGCATGTGATGCTGTAGGCGTGGCGACTGCTGAGAAACCGGAATTACCAACTCTGAATTGCAGACGTACCAGGTCTCTCTGGGACATTGCTTCCTAACAGTGGAGTGGAAATCTTGGGAAGCGTAAGCTTTACCTGCCTGAAAACCTCATAAAAAATTTCTGTTCCTCTTATTTCTCTCAAATGCACTGACTGATTTCTCAGTGCTTTGAAATGAGGTGGAGAGGGCTGGCGTGGTTGCTAGTGCTGTTGTGCTGTCAGTGCAGAGGAGTGGCTGCCTGCCCTGACTCCACAGACAAAGGTGGTTCCTGCTTTTGTGTGCATTAACTTTGGAAGGCTCCAGCTGGTCTGCAGCCTTTGCAACCACTTATCCTGCAAATTTGAGCTGGGGACTGCAGGGTTGGAACCAGATGATCTTTTAAGGTCCTTTCCAACCCCAGGCATTCTATGATTCTATGAATTTCAGGAATGTTCTGTTAAGGGTACACTTTCCCTCCCACTCAATCCCACTGTACCCCCCTGCAGTCTCACTGGGTTTGGTGCTCCTGAACAAGAAGGTGGCAGGAGGACCCGTAGAACTTAGTTATGCGGTTTTGTGCTGGTATTTCTGACATGACTTTGAAATATATCAACCCAGTTTTGCAGAAATGTCTGTGGTTATTCTGTCCATGACAGAATAAGCTAAAAGAATCACAGTAATACACAAGCAGGGGGTTGCTGCTCAGATCCTCTCTTTCTGTCAGTTCCACAAGTCAGTGGGATTTGAGAATGGGTTTCTAGATCTTTGCTATGTGCAACAGAATGAGTGGTTGATGCCAGCTCATAGGAGAAGGGCTGTGTTGTGCCTGAGATGGAAACAGAATTTTTGTCCCCACTTTGAGCATGTGGGGATAACAGGCAGAGAGGGAATGCAGACTTCCAGCTAACACAGGCAAATGCTTCTAGTAAGGTGGAGGAACATCTCCATTTTGTGGTCGAGTTAATTTTCAGTCACATCCAGGCAAAATGAAGGAAGCCCACAAAGGACTCAACAGTGAAAAAGCAACTGATGACAATCTAGGAAATTGAAAAATCCAATTTAGTTTTTGTCACCAGTTAAAGTTGAAACTGTTTAATTTGAAAAAGAAATAAAACATGGCTTTGGCTTATCACCCAAATTACTTCTGCATTATTTCTGCTGATTTTAAAGCCACATAAAAGGGGAGGGGATGCAGGGGGGTGGAGGGCACTGCCTCTGTTTATTGTACAGAAACTCTTAGTTCTCTTAATGTGTTTAAATAAGGAATTACACTGTAGGGAAGGAATATAACAGTTTAATGCAAGATGTCTTAGAGCTCCTTCAGGCTTTTCCTTTGTCTCTTGTAAGGAGACGAATTGCTGTTTTCTTCACAGGTGGCATTCAGCCAGCCAAAACCTGCTAATTATCTGTTGTCATGGTTATCCTGTGCACACATGCCATTCACTGGACAGCCATCATAAAATTTTAAATGTCAATGCAGGATAGCTCAAAGATGTTTTTAGGAGGAAAGGGTGGTGTGTTTATAGTGAGAAAGCAGTCAAGAAAGAGAAGATCGTTTGAAAAATAACAGCCTTCAGTTTGGGAGGCTGTTTTGAAATATGAAAGAGTCTAAGATGAGAAAATCCTGTTTAGTAAAGTATAATCATGAATCGCTTCTCAATAGTAGTACATAAACCACAATTACAATCAGAGCCCTTCCGTGCTGCAGTCTGCATGAGGTAAGGACCTGGTCCTTGTCTTCAAACTTTTCACTGTCTGAACAGTAAGAAATTGGGGAGCAAAATATGTAATCAAGCCAAGTGAAATGACTGTCATGGTTCCGTGTTTTCTAAATTTTACCATTTAGTTATTTATCTTTTGCATAGAAGACACAAATTTGGAAGGCATGTTAGGATGGGAGGCAGTAATAATGTTAACGAAAAGGGAAAGTTGGAGAGCAAGTGGGTAGAGTGTTTGTGGGATGACTAGGGGTCGGGAGGAGCAAACAGTCAACCAGGAGCTGGAAGGGGTTCAGGGTTCAGTCTAAAGTGACCACCGTGGCACCGTTGCTATCCTGGTATTTTGGCAATCTGAGGGCAGCTCTCTTTCCTACAAAAGGCCCAGAGTTTCGTTAGGGCCTTTCAGGGGAGTCTGTAGGATGGCAGGGGTCACTACGTATTTTTGTTATCCCCTGTCTTTTATGCAGCTTCTAGGTAAATACCTGCTCCTGTTTACCCAACAGACCTTGACCTGATGTCCTAGGGTAGCTCCATCCTCTCTGTCACCAGTGAGGATGGAAATGGGGGACAGAAACTTTCCCGATATAGTTATTGCTGTAGCTTTTCATATGAAATCTTACATTAGTCCTCCTTGGATTACATTCTGGCTATAAACTGAAAAGCCAGCTGTTGCATGAGCTGTGATCAGTGAAACAGTAGCCATTAGGAGAATGAAAGTCAGTTCTTAAAGTGATGACACTTTCTTCTTTACTATAAGTAATGCAAGGCCTGGAATTGACTACTGTAATGATTTCCTCGTGTTTGTATTTCCATGCAAGCCTTTTGCCAGGACTCTCCAGGAGCAGTACGACTGTTCGGTATACGTAACCATATTTCTTGAACATGCTGTGAAGTTTCCCAAATAGTATTTGCAACTTTCAGAAGAGCGTGACATGGGGAACTGCATCTGTGCGGCTTAATGATTTTTCTTAAGCTTCGCTATTTTCCTGTTGTTCTATCCTCAAACAATTTATTTTCTAGAGCTACATATGTGGGGCAAATTGCTGTATGGTCAGTCTGAGCTGGCTGATGAAAAGCAGTTTAGATATTGGGAAAAATGTTTTCACTGAAAGGCTTGTAAAGCACTGCAACAGGCTGCCCAGGAAAGTGGTGGAGTCACCATCCCTGGAGGTATTTAAGAGACGTGTAGATGTGGCACTTGGGGACGATGTTTATTGGTGGACCTGACAGTGCTAAGTTAACAGCCGGAACCGATGATCTTAAAGGTCTTTTCCAACCTAAATTGTTCCATGATTCTAAATTTTGTAGCTATGTTAGTATAGTGCTGCATCTGGAAGTCTGGTATAACTTTTGAGTTAGCTTTCTGTTTCAGCGTGATTTCTACCAGTGGCTTCAAACCATACTGCCGGCAAAATCTTTTTGTAATGGTGCACGGCAAGGCAAGGAGATGTGCTCTTTCCTCAGGTGGAGATCACTTGATCACTTGCAGAGCTCTTAATTGACTCACTCAAAGACTATTTTGCTAATGACACTACACAGTGAATAATGTGGCACCTTTTACTTGCAGTGCCAATAGTTTGAATCTTACTTGCAGAATACTTGTATTGCTGAACTTGAGTGTTTGCTGCTATTGTACAAAACTAAGCATGAATAATAGTCTAAATAACTTAAAGAAACAAACTAGATAGCAACCTAGCTGAGAATTGAGATGGAAGTCTATAATTGTCTGTTAATCTACGCAGATTAAATAACATTAAAGTGATATATAAAGTAAAGGAAAACAAAAATTCCACAGGGACTTTCACGATTGTGGGAATATACATCATGGTTGAAAATAGAAGACCTAGTTAAACTGGGTTTTGTAACGAGTTGCAAACACTGGTTTATTTTAAAGCACTTTTCCGGCAAAGTTGTGGTAAAGGTACTCCAAGTGACAGAAATGAAAATCCTAGTAAATTGCACAGTCCTTCCAGAATCGTAGTTTTAGTTGCTGTGTGTTCTGTTTCCATTAATAGTAAAGGTCGGTTCTTCGAGAAACTATTTAGCAGGGTGTTTTTCGCACTAGGCTTTCCAAAGTAGCTTCCAGTATCCTCATATGATACTCTTATTCTGTCTAGTTCATCAGTATTAAATATTACCCTCCTAAGTTTCCTGCGGTGTCAGAATAAATACTTCCTTTCTCACAGTTCATGAATCCAGGTAACCATGGTAAAATACAGTCAATAAATTACCCCCATTTTTAGTATGTTACACAATTGTCTGTGTATTTCACAATACACAAAACCCCATGTGCCGTATATTTCATAATGTTTCAGCAGGATTTTTGATGTGAATAAATATTCTGAGTTGAATTTTGGCAAATGTTTACCAAGAAGTTTGTTGTAAACTCAGATATAAAGATGCCAAAATCTAATTTTGCAGGATCCTTATGCTGTTGTCTACCTGAAACTAGTCCTGTCTTTCTGTCTGGTGCCTTTGTGATTGCAAATTCTGAGATGGGTACAGCACCTGCCCAAGCTCCAGCTGGCTGCAGGCATTAGGGCTGATACCTGCAAGCATTTCAATCTCTTCAGGGATCTGCGAAGCATGCTTAACTTACCTGAAATTCATAAATTCAAAGCGCACAGAGCTAGGAAGAATCATGGTGATTAAACTCTACAACAGCATGAGGCAGAGAATTTCACTCTGATTTTTCCTTAACCAGCTCCAGAATTTGTAGTTCAACAAAAGCATGGTTTTTAGAAAGGTGTCTTGATTTTGCTTTTAAAATTCTCAAAGTATGTATTGTGCATTTAATCATTCTTTCCCACTAAATAGTTCCCTTCAGTGTCAATGAAGTGTGGTGTGTTGTTTTTTTTTGTATCCTGGCATTAGTGATGCCACTTCATGGAAAACAATGTCCATGTTGTGACTGAAATGGTAAGTATTTCCTTTTGTGAAATAAGTACTGGATCAAAAGCAAACTCTTTGTTAATTTTTTTCAGCTGTGGAATTAGCTGGCATTGTACCAAAAGCAATAGAAATTAATTTAGTGCAGAAGTGATAGAACCACTGTTTTTGTGGAAAAATTACTACGAGAGAAAACTTTGACAAATGTGCAAAATTTACTCTTTTCATCAAATTTTGAACTGTGTTTTGTCAGCTGCCTTAGGTAAGCTTTGCTGTCAGTAAGCTCAAGACGTGTCCCTGAGTTTTGGGCAACTTTTATAACCCCTCGCACTACATTTTTCAGTCTTTACCTTTTCAAACTGTCCTTAGGAAAAAGACATTGGGTTTACTCAGGAATCTTTTGGGATTCAGGCCGTATATGCAGTGACCATGTGGAAAATGCAGTCCCAGCAACAATTCTACCTTCAGCCTTTCCATTTCAGTCCAACCTTAGCAATTGCCTCCATCTCTACTTTTCTCACTTGAGAGTCCTGGTCTAAAGATACCCAGTCAAGAACAGAGAGAAGACATTCCCTGCTGTGGGTGGGGAATATCTGTGACATGATCAGATGATGAATTTCTGCTAAAATGCAAATTAATGCTCAGCGCTTCAGGAATTTCATTGTGAAATAAATTTTCTTATGTCCTAATTTCTCATCATTCCAGCTTCTTAAAATCTTGTCTAAACTAAAGTTGGAGCCATCCACAATCAGCGAAAAATTAAACTCTAGGAGATAATGGCTACATTCAGATTTAGTTTGTATGTCAGTTATAGCTATGTGCCTACACAGGATTTTGAGACAGAAAAAGATTTTCACTTTAGCCCAAGAGTAAGGACAGCCACTTTTCTATCCCTTTTGCTCACTGTGAATTGGAATGTACAGTGTTTTCCTCTAGAAAATATTTGCTGACACTTTTCCCTACCAAAGAAGGGGAGTGAGTTTCTGATTTCAGGAACCTATTCTGAATTGTCGTTGGTTCTGTTGGTTTTTTTGTCTGATAGTTTGTGTTTGTTTTGGGTTTTTTTGTTTGTTTTGGGTATTTTTTGTGAGGCTTTTTGCCTTTAGAGTGACTACAGCACTCATGAGCTACCAGCCCATCTTCTAGGAGGATGAAATACCATGTCAGGTGTTGTTAATGGAGCTTTTGTGGTTTTCCTTGGCTGTGCAAGAACACATTCATGGGTGACTAAAAAGAATGTACGGAGTGGATATGTGTTTTAGCTGCAGCTTATCTACATTGTTCAGTGTCATGAGACCAGTTAACTATGGATGAATTTATATATTTTTTAAAACAGCTGTCTCAGTCATTTTCAGTTTAGTTGTTTTTATCTGATAGCAACACAGCTGTAGAGAATTTTTTTTCTTTCAACAGCTGTGGTCAGTGACTTACATGACCCCTGAGTTACTTTCATGAATAGTATCATATGCAATAATTGATGCTCCTAAATGTAGAATAGTTTTTTCTTTTCAAAAGAATCAAGTTTTACTTTTCTGTTGAAAATAATTGCTTCAAAAATATCATCAGGCATTTCAAAAGTTAAAGGTTTTCCTTTTTGTGTCTTGCTGTCTTCTAGAAATCCCTTGTTTCTCAACAGTCCTTGTTTCTTAACAGTGAATTGCAAGGCATGGAAGATGATGTCTGAGAGACGTAGCACATATTTTTTTAATTTTGAAATGTAAATGGAGCAAACAGGCATTTCACTATATCTTAAAGGCCTTTTCCAACCAAAATGATTCTGTGATTCTAATATTAGTATTGCTTGCTTCTGTATAGAAAAAAAATCCCAGATTTACATGCCTTTGTTGGCTGCAGATACTAAAAACTGGAGTCATACTGTGTGTTCATGTCATAAAATCAGAAAGAGTGATCAAAAAAAAAAAAGAAGAAAAAAATCTAACTTCTTAGGTAGAAATCATATCCAGGATCCACTCAATGAATAAGTTTTGTTCAGTTTCATTAAAACGTGACAAATTTTATGTGAGAGTCAATGCTTCAAGCTTTAGGTGTTGGCTTCTTGCAGTAACCCTGGACCTCTGCTCAGCTTGTTAACAGTAGGACAGCACGAGTTGATGCACAGGAACATGAATTAACTGGTGGTTGCTATTTGCAATGCTTTATGTTCTGGGACAAAGGTTAATCTTGTTCAGATTAAGAATCTATACTGCCCTTAGGGATTTGAAGAAGGTCTGCGTTCATCTGTCTTATTTTCCAGCCTACTGGTGGAATAAGAGAAAAGTTCATGGGAATTTGTGATCGGCTCCTGTAGGTGAAGGTGACCATCAGCACTGCCACCAGTTGTGAAACAAGAACCGTTGCTACTTGAAGATAGGCTCGAATAGTAAATAGATCATGACTCGTCTGAGGTGTCTGTAGTGTCAGCTGAAGTGCTAATGCAAGCCCCCATTGACACCTGCTTCCTTACAGACAGTGAACCTCATTCTTTTTCAGACTGGTTTAGACATAATGTGTGGAATTATTGTTTTGCTGATGAAAGTATTTTACTGCATTTAGTGTAATGATTTATTTTTTCTTCTTTATGGTGTGAAAGGAAAAAAAAAATCAATCTTTTGGTCTTGGTTAACTAGTTAGCAGCAGAAACTAGCAGTATCATCTGGAGAACAGCACTTAAGACAACAGCTTGAAAGCTGAGTAGAGCTGATGCAAAGTTCTACTGGACGTTTATGGAAGGGGGACTGATGATGTGTTTCCCTAAACTGTAGATGGTTTTAATTCATTGATTTTTTTTCTGTTTTTCTTGCTCCAGGGAGTATCACCTCAGTCTATGCCAGCATCTGTTTATCTTCCTGAAAGTCCTGATTTTCAGCATCATATATATTTTCAGAGAAGGTACCATGGCATTGGCATAATTTTGACTTTTCGGTGCAGCACTTAAATGGAGCTCAAAGCTGTGCTGGTCCTTTACTGAACGCTGATAGGACACATTGTCACTTGACCAGACTTTTCCATATTGCCTTTACATTATATTCAAAACCTTGTTTGATTTCATCCTTCTTACCTCATACTCTACCCTAGTCTACAGAAATTGCTTTATTTTGGTTTCAAATCCTGTGAAGTATATTGGTCTTGTTTGTCCTTCTCCTAGATAGATTTGTTTTTTTTCCTGTTCTGATGTTTTTCTTCCTTCTATTCTGACTAGTACTTCTCTTCTTTCCACTCCTTAGTTAACTGCTTTCCCTGTCCAGGTGTGGCCCTTCTTGCCTTCCTAATACCCCCACATTATAAAACAATGGGTCCATCTTAAATCGAGGGAAAAGTAATCTCTTTCTTTTTTATACCAATCCTTTGCTAACCTTGACTGTGCTTTGAGAAGTCTTCCTTCTCCTTTCCTTCTTCTGTCATCATCTCTTGGCTTGTATTTTCATACTGCAGAGTTCTAAAATCTGTCATTTTCTGTTCACTTCTACTGACGTAAGATTGGCTTATGCCACGGTTTTCTCTTGGCTAGGTTTGTTGTAAGCTCATCACCCCTCTTCCATCAGCCCTGACTACCTTTTTTCTCCCCGGCTTGCCAGGTGTTTGTCATGTGCTTTTGCCATGCTGCTCTTTCTGTCTCTGTCTTTCCACGTGAAGTTAATGTTCTGTATCCTGATTTCTAACTTTTTCCCACCTAGTCACTGCCTCTGTCCCAGTCTCTGTCTTTTCAGCTGATGCAGTGTCTTTTATTGTACTTTTCACACTGCCAGAGATCTTAGCAGAGGTCTCCTTTTAGCTGACTAGGTTTTGTTCCTTTTCTCTTAGCCATGCATGGCTGTGATTCAGAACAGAGGCCAGCTCTTCTGGTTCTCCCCTGATCTCCTTTACAGAACCTATTCAGGCAGGTGGAAGCATATGACAAACTTGGTGTAATTTTTCACTGTTGTTTTTCTGTGGAAAATCGGGCATTGGAAAGCAATACGGGAAGTGTGCTTCTTTATCCTGTGGTAACTTGTTTGCAGCTGAAGAAATAAACGTGAGCCCCTTGGTTTTTTATAATTCTTTACCAGACTTGTGATGAAGTTTGTTCCCTGGAAATGCAACAGTTACAAATAATTTCATTACTAGTCCATTTCATGCAAAATGAAAGATCTCTTAATAAATTTCTCCTGGAATTAATTAGTACATTTTCTTCTGTCTTTCTGAACATCTTTTGTCAATGGTCCATTTGTCTGTGGGTTTGTTGTCTGGGTTTCTTTTTCCTAAATGCTGTTTCTGGTTTCCTCAGATAGCAGCACTTGGAAAGCAAAGAACAACTTCCCATTCAAAACTCTTTTTGGGGATGGCACAGGCAGTTGGTCTTAAACACTAAAGAAATGTGCTGTAATTTGTCCAGGTATCTGTTCTTCTCTCAAGTCTAATGACATATTGCAAAAGTTGTCCATGCAAGGAAGAATCCTAGTGCAGGAGGTCTTGCTTCGTATTTATACTTTGTTACTCTCTGGATAAAATTAATATAGAAGGCCATTTGCCCTCATCTTCTAATAGCCTTATGTGCTTCAGCACAGCTGCTGCAGTTCTGTTTTTCTTCTCTGCACTTCAGCCTTTGGTGCTGTTATTGCCTCTCCAAGAGGGCGTAACAAGTATATGTACGCCTTGTCCTTTTCTTAGCTACTGCTGCTGATTGCAAGGTCTTGGATCCATTCTGTTACTGTTTTGCAGAAATATCTGCAAAATTACTACCAGCCACCTTGTGCACCTGAGGCCAAGCTTGCAAAGCCCTTAGCCACTGCTTTTGTCCAGCTGCGACCTTTCGTGGGATGTCTTCAAAGGCTCAGTGGGCAATGTCTGTCCCCATTCCTCTCAACATACCCAGATCCTTCATGTGATCAGCAGTTGTGGAAGGTTTCAGATGAGCTGTTAAACAGAGATTAACTCTGTGCGTTGCCACCGGGACTCCAAACAGAACGCAGTTTTCAAGAAAAGGAAGGAAATAACGTCCTGAGATTGTTGGCTGCCCCAGCAGCTGAAGAGGTGCCTTGTTCACTAACAAACCTTTAACTATCTTGCTTACATAAGGATGGGCCTCCTAATGCTCAATACTTCCAACTGAAGAACAGTTGAAGACAGCAGATCTACTCAGAACTGAATTCCTGTCTGGGCAGCTGAGCATTACAAAGCAGTTTAATTCCAGGTATGCTGTGTGTCTGAAGGTTACGTACCCTGTGTCAGTAGAGGTTGAATGAGATAATCCGACAGGTCACTTTGGCTGTGTCTGTGTGACACAATACAACATTATGCAGACATACCACAGAAATCTCTGCGAATTATCTTGGAAGCAATGCAGCTGAAAAGTAGACTGTATTAAATTTAAGGTTCATGTGATGTACCTAGGCTGTTTCTGATACTCAGGCTAGCTAGCTTCTGTACATCTTCATTTCTTACTTTTGTCACGCACTATGAACTCTGTGTATGAGTCCATTCTCAGACATCTTTGTAGCTCTAATTAAAAAACTAAATATGTTCCAAGTTATAGTAAAAAACTCTACTCAGCCTAAATGTAAGACTCTTTATATAGTGAAACCTTTATATACCTGCAAAACTTCAAGTTTTAAAATTGAACTATTCATTTGTTCAAATAAAACCGGATAAAATTGTGTATACTTGAGATGTATTTGTGTCTGTTTATAAAGGAGTGAGTAATGTGTTTACTTATGCATTTCCTTGAGGTTTTCTCTGTTAAGAGATTGTAGGAGGCTTTAAAATTAATTTTGACCTTATCAGTATGACACTGACATTAGTTAGCAGCATGAGATTTTCTTATGTTTTGGTTGTGTTTACTTTGGTTAATATATGCCTGCCGTTATCTATCGTCTGCACTCTGTGTTTGAGTAACTCGGAGGATACCTTTCGGTGAAAGCATCCACATTTTATGTTGAAATATGTTTTAAAACTAGACTTCATTTGATTTGCCAAGAGAACTTCTAATTCTTTCCATAATCTCTTTGGGAGAATGGTTAATTTTTTCTGTATAATATTATGGTGTTATGTAAATACAAAGGAAATGAAGATATAAATAAACTTGTGTAGATACTCTATAATAATAGTTATATTTCTTTATAAAAGAAAATACCTACTGTTTTTCAGATGAATTACAAAGAAAATTGCTGAAGAAATTGAAAAAGGTATATTTAATGAGGAAGCATAAATGATGAACTGTTATTCTTGGAGAGATGTAATTAAATAATACATGAACTGGTTATTCAGAACAGCTGACAGCAGATTACTCTTTCTAGGTTTTCACTTGCTATTTATTGTCTTACTAAATAAAATGCATGAGTGACCTAAGTTTAATGAATTTGTATTGTAGGCTAAGCAGAAATAAGTAACCGTATAAAATTGTTATAATAAATCTTCAAAATATATGGGAATAAATTCTCGTTTTCTCTGACGCCCAAAGAGCCCAAACATGTACCTGGTATTACGAAGCGGTCTGTGTGAAGACTGTACTGTTATTAATTGGGATTTTCTTTGTAAAATCTATCCAATTGAAAATGGTTTTAATAAGCTATTCAGTTATTTGTTTGGAACTACCACAGAAATCTGACTCATGTTTCCAACCTCTGTGACTGTAGTATGTTAAGAAAGGGAGTGCAAGCCTTTTTGATCGCCCATACCTTTGCGGAATGTGTATTTTTTTGCACAGTGAATGTTACAAGTGCAAACCACTTTGAGACTGAAATCAGGAGTGGGGTTTACTGCTTCTATTTGTGGCTCCTTTGAGCAGCCAGTTGCCTAGGAGATCGCTGGCAAAACCCCAGCAACTACTTGCACACATAACCTATAAAGTAAGCGCTGCAACAGATCTAGTGACAATCATTAGACACTTCCTGAGAAAACACCCTGGAGGTTTTAAAAGGGTGTATATTTCCACCACCTGTTTCATTGCCGCATCTGCTCTTCAGCAAACAAAGGGAAATGTTTATGATGTCTTGATAAATATTTGTTTCTTTCCCCAATATAAGGAATCAATGTCTATTTTAAAAAAAAAAATAATTTTCCTGCCTCATGTAATCCTTCTTTGTGTCAGACATAATTAGCAGCCATTTAATAAGATTAGCTGACTTCTGTGATTAGTGAGCTCAAACCCTGTGCTTTTCCTTTTGCAGGTAAGTGAATGTGGCACTGAGCATCCCTATCTACATTATTATCACTTTCTTTGGCTCTTACTTCTGATGCCAATTTATGGAATGAAAACAATAAAGGCAGTGAGAGAATACTGACATGCAGGTACTGTGGATGGTATCGGAGTATATATTCTGAGGAAGATGGTAAGTGGAATGTTTTCCATCTTTGCACACATGATAGCATTTTTACTGATTTGCCGCTGACATCTAGCAGCAGCCTGTTGTGCTCTTGGAAACCCCCTCTATGTGGCATTGCTGAAAGGAGCATAAAATGGGAGCTGCTCTGTTGGATTGGTGGATACTAGTTTTCTGCAGGTTTTTTTTTCTCCTGGATTGCAGGGATTTTTGGACGTGCTTCTCTCTGAAAGGTTTTTCCTTTGGATTTGGATGTTTCACCTTGAAACCTGGATGCCATTTGAAGAGATGTTCCAGGGCGGTGCAATTAACCATAGATTATCAAACTAGAAGTAGAGGTATACAACCAGAAACAGATGTTGTGTACCGTGCTGAAAATGATGGGAATTTTCAGCTGAGCAAGTATCAAGAAAATACTCTTAGGCAATTCAGTGACTTTGTAATTAAATCTAATTTGAACAAGATAATTGCACTACTTTTTATAAACTGGAAATTAGTCAGGTTTTGCAGGTACTTAATCGTGCTCCCGGAGACGTACATTGAAGGCCAGATTTTCAGTGAAACGGAAATATACCACTGTGAACTGTTGTTTAAAGGAAAAATAATGATCTTCTTCATCTCTGTTAAGGCAGATGGAGTTCCAAGTAAGCTCAGTATTGTTCAGCGTTGTCAGAGAAGGCAAAATGTATTTTGGTTTCTACATCAGTGCCTCTTCATAGTCTGACATACGAGTGCCTTTGAGCAGGTCTGCTTAAATCCTTATAAACAAGGGCCGTCACCCGGACATTAAATGCTGTGTTTTACATTAAGTATTGGTAGAAGCATCAATATCGAGTGAATGTCTTTAAAAGCTAACGTCCCTTTTAGTCACTGCTTTGCTCCAGGTATTCTAAGATGTTTCAAAATACTGTCAAAGGGACAAATTACATCTCATCTAGGGATACAAATTCCTAGCTCCTCATTGCCCTTCACACTTGTGGAGGGCCCAAAAGCCAATCTACCCGCTACTGTAATGCTTCTCTGCAGTCTAGTGGCACTGGCAAATGAGTTTTCCTGGCATATTTAGAAGGTTACTCCTGTGATATGTTGACACACTAGTGGCTGTTGTGATATTGCATAGCCTTAACAATCACACCTGTGCATACCCGTATTTCTATGAATTAAAGGAGAGGAGCTTTATCCCTTAAATGAGAAATTTGATGATAGGAAGAATCAGCGAGATTTGCTGTATGGAACTACTAGTAAATTCAGTGCAACGTTTTTTCTCATTAAACAGTTCATTCTGGGAAAGAGCCAAAATGATTTCCTACCCTTAGAGCACAAAACCCCATGAATTCTTTGGCTTTCTCTTTGTGAATGAATTTCATTGCTTGTTGTAACATCTTCTGTCATCTTTAACATATGGCAAAATAGCTGAAAACCCGTTTGCAACATTAAAGCCTCTTACATAATCATTTTCCCGAGTCTTTATAGGAGGTAAAATACCAGAACATCAAATATAATATGCAATAGATTATAAAGAAAAAAGTATAGGCACTAAGTACTTGGGTTCATTGTTCCTGAATGTCTTAGTGTGATTCCCATGGGATAATTATTTATTCATAAACCTTTTGGTTTATAGAATGATTTTTTTCCTGCTGTCTATATAGATATGTATATATGTGTGAATATATTCGCATAATATATTTTCTCTGTGCAAATGTGGGTTTTAAATCATCCTCTGGGATATAAATGAAATAACATTTATAGTTCCAGAATATTTAATCATATCATCTGCATCTGTTGACTAGGTGGTTTACATTATGTGGTAGGTTATGATATTTGCTATTATGACCTCTCCTTGTTTAAAACTAGTATGATTCACAAAGTGCTATAAAATGTCTTCTGTTTTATTTTTTAGTATTGCTCACACACAAGTAATTTATGTGGCAGGATTATTTGAACAGTAAAGATTTGGAGACTGACTGCATAAATCCATTTTTTCATTTTTATAAAGTTGCCTTGATTATTTTTTTCTTCTGAAGCTTGTATTGTTCTCACTTATTTAATTTTGGAGAGGGGAAGTGAGTGGAAGGGAGGAGAAAAGGATCGGGAGGCCCCAAACATATCTAGGGACAATTACTCTTCTGCCTTCTCTTATGAGATGTCAAAGCAAGCCGTTTTGTTGCCATTAGATGTTCGCATTGTGCCAAGGGGAAGGTTTGTAATGAAATATGGACTGTGAGGCTGTCAAGTGTGTTGGGATGATCCAGCTGGAAACACCTGATGGAGTGAGACAATCTGGGGTCAAAACTAGCTGCCCTGATCAACAGAAACAAGACTGAGGGTAGTAGTAAAAAAGAGAGAAGCAACTGGAAAAGATGGTGGAGACTGTAGTGACATCCAGACTATAGCGAACATCTCTGTTACTCAGGTACTGTCATCCGTGTCTGTCCTCTCAAGCTAATATGGCTGTTTTACAAGCTGCAGGGAGTTGTAACTCAGGCTTATTTCAATACCTTGTATTGGTGAGCATCACTGGCTCACCTGTCAAGCTGTCACATTTCAAATTCCAATTGCCACAAGGTCTTAAATGCACCCTGCTTGAACAAAGCTTTGTACTGGGCTGTCCTAACTTTCAGGGACTCTCCAGGGATGGATGAAGTAGGGGCTTTGTTCTGTAGAAGGAAACTTCTAACTTTCTCAGAAAACTCTTCCCTCTCTCTCCCTGACAGCAAGTGCAATTAGTTGTGCTCATCAGAAACAGCTAAATCAAGAACCTCTAGAATAATGAAGATGGGAGCATTACGTGAATGCCCTAGCTCTAAATCATGTTTTCTTTAGGCTGAATGGCTAAGTCATATACTCTCCTGCAGCTTTTAATGATGAGGACTCCCTGACGTGATGTTGTGAGGACTCAATTTCTCTATATTATTCTGCAACACTCCTATAAGCACTGAGGCTGAATTATTAAAAAAATACTAGCAAGTTAAAGGTTTATTGGCATTCTTGTCAGATAACCTCTGCAACATGCAGGTCGTTCTAGAACTGCAAGGAAATCCTACTAAAGGAGGGCTAAAATGGCTTTATACCAGTTAAGCATCACATTTTTATCTTGTTCTGTCTCCTGTTCTGTAGTCAAAGGTCTCTGGGGAACCTGTAATTGCCAGGAGACAGGAGTTACATACAGGTCAGGAAAAATCCTGGTTTCCCAAAGTAGCGGAGTTAGTTATATGGATAAAATAAAACCTCTCGTATTGAACAGCAGTGCAACAGGTACACTGTAAAAAGTTAAAATTGATAAATATATTGCATATATTCTTGACTTATGTCTTGATTATCTCCAGAACACTGCTAATGATTCTTGGAAGTAAACTTTCTATAATCCGTTCTGGTCATGGTAACTTGGCAAACAGCTTTGCCCTTATGACACTATATATAAAAACATACCTGAAATAGATATATTTAGTACTAAATAATCAAACATATTACTTAGATTTGAAATTAGTCTGTATTCATCCTTTGGCTTATTTTATGCTTGTGAAAAGTATTCATTTATTAGCTTAGCTTTAATTTTTACTGATTAACTTGTGCTTAATAGAAGGTAGTATTTGCATTAGGAATTGTAAATGGGTGTTTGTTTTTGAGACTACACCTGCTCTTTATTTATGTCCATGTTCTAGTCTTATGGGTGCAAAGTGCTGTTTGCAAATGATTGACAGCTGTGTATTAGATATCCATCAGCTGCTTTGTATCTGAACTTATCAATTTATTCAGAAGTCTATTTTTTAAGTATATTTATCTGTAACATGTACAGACAGACAGACTTCACAGTTGTTGGTGGAATATAACCCTGAGAAGCTGTCATCACTAGAAGGGTATAAAAAGAGGTATCCTGGTCTACAGTTGGGGGGCTTTCATTGTTTTATTTTGTTTTTCTAAAAAAAAAAAAAAAAATAATAATAAAAAAAAAATAAAATTGGCCATTGATAGCATGTGCTCTATCAACTCCACTGATAATTTCTAGTGAAACTGGAAAGGTTTTTCGTGGTGACATTGTTGCTCAGTGTTAGCACTATCTGCCTCAGGAGTGGAAACGTGACTGAGGTCACCTGTTTCCTACCTGAGATTTTTGGTGTTGTAGCATGTGAATTACTGTGGATATGTGGTCCTGCACATCCCTTAAGGCTAGGTTGCGCGTTTTGTGTGATTCATTCGTTTCCTCTTTCTCTATTTTTAATTTGGAGTTCCAGAACGAAAGTTGCAGGCTGAGAACCAGTTCCCACAGAGGCTGATCTTTCAAGGATAACTGAATAAATCAGTAGTTAAATTTCACTTTAATGAAAAGTAACACCCAACCCTCACCACGTGAAAATGGCTGGTTAGGTACTTTGCAAAGGTTCTACTTAGCTGAATTTCACTGTAATCTGATTTTTAAAGTATGTCTGTAATTAGTTACTTCATGATTCTTTTCCACTATGTTCATGGATTTTCCTTTTACAAAATTACCATGATTTATAATCAGAACATAGCTACTATGTAGCCTTGCTATTTCATATAGAGGATGCCCATACTAAAAATGCTATCCTGTTGATTTCCGTAGGATAAAAGCAGGAAGTAGCCAATCCCAGTATGTTTTCCAGCAAACTTATAGCCTCCAATAAAAATACTGGCAAATCTTTGTTCGTGAATCGTACGGGTGTTTGTTAAAATTGTTGAGAAAATCTTCGCTATAAATTTATAATGATGGTATGACTTGCATGGCTTCCTTGGTGTAATGGTAAATGGGACTGAAAATGTGTTTTGTGGCAGAAGAATTAATATATGATGTTTCCTTTTAGCAGGGAAGGCACTCTTTGGCAGGTAAGGCACTTCTGTGCCTTCCTGCTGACTTGTTCTTGGCTAAAGCTCTGTGCCAAGGTGTGCGCTCGGGAGGTTCCCTGGTAGAACCCTCAGAGAGGAGAGTCCCCACCAGAGTGGCATGGCAGGTACTCCCTTGCAGAGGTTTAGAAAGCCCTGACAGTTCATATTGAATGTGTGAAGAACATTCAGTTCCAGTACTGGAGACAGCTACGACTCTAATTCTTGGGTTTTGTGGAATTTTGCCTCACCTTTAACTTCTTAATTAACACAGTTCTTGTATTGCTAGCGGATCACACTATCTTCATTTTTTCATGATTTTTAACTTGGTATAAGATGCTGGCAATTAATTGATTTTAACTAGTACAACTACAGGCTGCAACTGGTTTTGTTTGTCTTTTTGCTGCATCTTCTCAGTTATATATTTCCATAATTTCTGACTGTGAGAAGAATGTAGTTCCATAATGATGGCATAGCATTTTCTGCTGTGTTAAAATAAAAGTATAGAGATTTTAAAATGAAATGTGTATTTGCATTTAGCTACATGTTGCTAGAAAACGACCTGTGCAGCTAACAGAATTTTATATTGATTATACACTGTGCTAATCTTGTTTAAAATTAAGTGGAGGTGGCATATTCATACAGATGTCTTATTTTTAGTATTACAGTGCTTTGTATGTGTTATTGTTACTCCAGTAAGGTGGTTTAGCTTAGCTTAGCTGGAAAAATGTAAGTTCATGGAGGAACACAGTGTTTTCTGAATCATTCCCCTTAGTTGCGGGAATCAGTTATAAATACTGTAAAAGGCTCACTTTCAATAAGGTGCAAATGCAGTGGATGTGAAAACAACCCTTACCTTTACAGAGAAGGTACAGTGCAGTGAATCTGCACTGAAGGGATCCATTTTTATGAATGCTGAGGCTTAAATCCCCAAAAAGAATATGGTTGGACTTTCCAGGGCGTTGAGAAATTGGATTTGTGCTTTTCATCACAAATAGCACAGCTTCCCTCTCATGTAGGGAAGGCCACTGTACTTTTAAACCTGACATGGAAAAATATCTAAACTTACAAACCAAGTGTGCAGCAGTTCACAGCAGAAGGTAAGGAGGAAGGTAACAGTAAAAAGACTGTCTATTAACATTACAAAATATGAAGCCTGGTACCTGATGTTGGAAAATGGATGCAATATTTCTACAGGAGGTTCACTGGGGTTCTTTAGGCTAGTAAGGATTGTCGCGTTCAACCTGGCTTGATTTTCCTGCAAAGTAGAACAGAGCAGCTGTACATAATGGGGGTGAAATTGCAAACATGATTTTTGTAAAAACTTTTAACCTTCATTTAAAGTTTCAAGTGATGGAGAGTTTACTACATGTTTTGGTAAACTATTTTATTCATGAAATACCCTCACTGTTATGATTTTGCCAGGCACTTATACTCTGAATTGAGACATTAACAATGTGTATCATTAATTGAAATAACACAAAGGCTTTTGACTGTCTTCTGTGTGTTATTACTCTGGAAATAAAAGTCGTGTGTGCGTTGGCAAGTTTGGTCTTGAGGAAAAAAAAACCAATGAAAATTCAGACGTTCACCACCTCAAAGGTATTACCTTACTCAAATACCTTCGTTTACTTCAAATACTTGGCTAATTGCTTCCCTGTTTTTAACATGCTGACAAATGTATTTTTATTGTCAGGGACTGGTTTTATTTGTCTAGTAAACTGGTTGTTCTCAGGGCCTTCAGGTCCCCTATGTAAGTATGAGTCTACAAGGAGCTTTTCTCACCTCTTGAAAATAGGCCTGCCTCTCAGAAAGCAAAATTCCACCCTCAGCGATTCCTGTATGCTCCATTTGGTGTTCAGAAATGCATTTGAAAATGAATGCATATGCCATTCGCCTTTGAAAAAACATGGATTTGAAATGGACAGAGACAGAAGTTCTTGTCATCTGTCTGTGATGACTCTCCTGACCGTACCTGAAATGGTGGGGAAGGACGGACAACACCCATGGATCCCCCTTTCCCCACCTCATCCTCCCTCCTTCGCTCCCAGCTCCTCTGCCCCCCCCCCACCCCTGGTGGGGTTTTCCCTCCTCTTGCCTCTGCTCCCCTGTGGTGCCAGTGGTGGGGCTGAGGGGCTTCGTGAGGCCCAGCTATGCTGTGGGGCTGCAGGAACCTTCTGGAACCGGCTGTGCCCTGCCCGGGGCAGCCTCGCCTCTCCTCAGAGACCCCTCAGCCCTGCTGCCACCCCTGGGCGCGGGCACCCCCTGCTTTGGGAAAAGGACTTGGATCTCCTTTGAACTGATCTCCCACGACTCTGACTCGAGTGAAGTTTATTAAATTTCTGATTCTGTCCCTGTGAACGGGCACAGCAGGGGCGAGAGCGGCATCTTCGGTGGGACTGCATGGGTGCAGCACATTCATCTCGTAGCAGCTGCCTGCAGGATCAGAGCATGCAGTAGGTAGAAATAAGACCAAAATCTGATTTCTTGCTTTTGCTGTAGAACAGCAATGTGGTGGTACTCAAGTAGCTTCGTTTCAGGTCTGACAAGCATCCCACCTCTGTGTATTCTTGCCCACTGTAATTCTGTGTTACACGTGAGCGGTTACCGGAGTCGTGCACTGGTGCTGCCTTTTTTCAGCTGCGTTTTCCACAGGCGTTATCACTGCGCTTTGCCTGAGAGCAGCAGGAGGCCATTCAGGGGATATTAGAGTTTAAAACTGGTACAAGCTTGGTGAGGTCAGTGGAACAAGGATAACTTTATAGCAGTTGAGAATCTGTCCCAGGATTTTATTCTTCCCTTTGATATTGCACAAAAATACATTTTAAACCCATTCAACTGCACTAGTTATGCCACTCTGTTCTTGCTCATACTCTCACAGTTGGACTGAAATGTACCTGGCAATATACAGCAGATCTCTCACATATGCATGCACAGAGTAAGAAAACCCCAGGGTTGCTTTCATGCCAGGGAATACTAATTTTATAATTTTTTTGAATGTTGACTTGAGGGTGTTATGCTGAATGCAATAAACTGTTTAGCTGCCTCCCATTCTCACATCTGTCACTGTGTAACGGAAGTCTGCTGTGTGTGATTAACCTCCTTGCTGCTGTCAGAAGGGGAGATGGACAAGCTCATTTGCTGTGGAACTGCAAAACTAAATACAGCCTGGGCTTTGCCTGTTGTAATTTCTACCATTCAAGTGGCCGAATGGTACATTCATTCCTTTTATGACCTTAAGGGACATGGAAAATACACTGAGCTTTCTGCATTTCTTCTTAATCCTCACTGCCAAGGATGCCAGCACGTGTTGCTTCGTGCAGCCTGCTTTAAGCTATTCTCGTCTGCATCTCTCAGCAAAAACAATCAGTCTAACAAGACAAGTTAATTGGGTCGGGATGATCCACTCTTAAAATTTGCTAGCAGATCAGAGGCAATGTCCTTTATTTAGCCTATAGAACATAACTCCATGTAATTCCTGGACCCAAGTGGCTTAGAGAAAGCACCTTAATTATTGCAGACAAATTAACTGGAAAAGAATCAAGAAAGCAATATTTGTTAGAGCATGTGAACGTAGCCGGTCTGGCTTGTTTAATCGAGGGGGTGAAACAACATTTCAATGCTTCCTTCCCTTTGAAGGTGGGATATTGCTTGGATATAAATTTAATGTAGCTAATTAGGTGTAAACATTTTAGACTATACATTAAAATCCTGTTCGGTTTACTGTTCCTTATCCCCACAGTGTCCAGGAATTATGAGATGGGATGAATCACATTCTTCATTTAAGTCAGTGCATTTTAATAGAGAACTTGTCCCGTATCTGTAGTTTCATTTGAAAACAGATATTTCTGTATATAAATTTGGTTTGCATTCTGCTGTGACCTGGTTTAGAGCTTTTTGCCTTCAGTGTACATTTCCCACCATTCTCAATCAGTTTTTGCAATTTGTGAATGCCAAACTCGATGCCTTTGTGTCAACTGGAACTGTGTGTGACTCCAGTTCTTAGCCAGCGAGGCTCACTCTGAGTGGCTTTGAGGTGTTGCTCTTGATCTATAAAACCTTTGGCAACCTTTCAGCTTTCTCTGTCGTCTTGTAGTCCCGTGTATTTCTGAGCCCTGAAGTATTTGGTACCTTCTGTTGCACCTGGAATAAAAAAAAGAGGAGACTTTGAAGTTTATTCTTGCTTCCTGTAAGTTTTTTTTATGACAAGCTCTGTATGTAATAGCTATGCTGTATTTTTAAAACTCATTAATCCTCTGCAAACCATCCTGTAGTTGATTACTTGTACTTCATATTGAGAGAGGAAGCGATTTCTTAACATTTTATTTGTAGGTATCCAGTTTAAAATTAAAAAATTCTAGAAAAGTGTCAGCAGAGATCTGTAAAACTGAATAATGTAATTATAGAATTATTCTTCTGTGATGAATAGAGGCAGGAAGAAAATTGCTGAATCATTATCATGCTGGTTTTCCATGGGGCTACTTTGAAAGTGGAGTCATTGTAACACCTCTTATATCATCCTTTGACTAGATGCTATACATCCTGATTGCGAACTATATACAGGAGTCGTTTCACTCGCCACAAAAATGTAACAACTGTTGTTGCTCTGTGTGGCGCTGAACACCTTAATCTCAAAGAAGAAGGGAAGAAGAATATTATACTCTAATGAAGCTGCAGTTGGATATGTACAAAAGTAAGTTGAAACTTCCCAAACTGGAATTGATTTGGGTTACTGCAACTGGGATTCCGGTATCATGGGGTCTGTAATGATCACAAATGGTCAGACCTTATCTTGCATTTCACTTACAACTGCAGCAGGATAGTTATGCTAACATCACACTGGAGAACTGGTTCAGCACTACCTTCCTCTGTTTTCTTGAGGATCCAGGTGTTCCTCTGAGCCGTATTAAAGTACCAAGCCAGCATAACCCTGTTCAGGGAGGCAGGATCACAACACATAGTAGTATGGTTTTAAGCATACTTGAGTAATCATTATCTTTGGCTTTCAAATACTGCTCTTGGGAATTGTCTGAAGATTTACAAATTCAGGCATTCTGCATGAGGATAATTTTGCTTTCCTGAACAATCAGCTCATCCAGAAATAACTTTTCATGGTAAAAAACCAGACTCACCATATGACCTGTTGTAGAGTAGAAAAACTAGAGGTCACTCTCTCTGATATTGTCATGACTCACTCCTGCTTAACATTAAATTCTACTGTGCCGATTGTATTTGCAGATTCTGACAAGTAGAGCTCGACAAGCAGTAAAGCCTGATGTATAGCAGTGAGTCACAGCTGAAGCACCTGGTGATTTCAAATACATGTCTGAAACACCTCCAGGTGACTGCAGTCTTGGAAACACTGATTTAAAGAAAATTCTGTGATTATATTTTTGATGGCCAGTGCTACATTATTATTGAATCTGTTGTGATAAAGTCTCCTGAAGTTGTTTTCAGGGCCGTAATGCTGGCTGATGTGCTTTGTAGCAGGGACAGAATCTGCTGAGCATGTGAAGTAAAATATCTGCTGATACGAGTACCTGTGCAGTACTCGTAGCTATCAGAGACCAGCTAAGTATCCACAAAGTATATGCAGCGCTTGTGAGAGAGGATATACGCAAAATTTGTCCATTAATGGAAGGGAGTAATTACTTGTCAGTGCCGACCTTTACTTTGGACGTGTAAAAGTCCATGTTTAGAACAACATTGTAGGAACATATACCTATCTGTGGGAGAGTGCACAAAAAAGAAATAAAACCTGAAAACTCAGACTGAGACAACACAAATGTGAGGTTGAAAGCCTAAGCTGATTACAGATTCAGATAAACTGATGTTAATTATCAAGCAAAAGAAAAAACAAATACTTTTATTGTACTATGTTTGTGTTGGTCTTTAGAGAACATGTGAAGTGGCATCTTCAAACTATTGCAGGATTTATAGAGCTATTATACTAGCACTTTATACAGGACAAAACTAAAGGAAATATGCTCCTTATAGTGGGACTTCAGAAGCTTTTTTTTTTTTCTCCTCCTCCAGTCAGTAGGAGTTGATTCTGGAGCACGCAGTTCTGCTGGTATGTTTGCTGTTCCCCAGTTACAACAAACTAGTGCCTTACAGAAGCTGCTTGTTCAGATCACACAGTGTATTGTTGGGGAGGATCATTTTCTAATATACACATTGTTATAGATTTTAAAATTTTACTCTGCAGAGTATTGTGCCAAAGCTCTTGTCAGCTGTTTAGATCCTCTCTTGTATGTGTGTGTACACACCCCTGAGACATAGGTGACAGATTCTAATGGGAATCAAAGAGCATTTTGTTCACTAAAAAACCAGACTAGCTAGTAATTTGACTCATCCCTTAGAGTATTATAACTGAAACAAAAACAGTATTTGTTCCATCCTTGTTTCACTTTAGGTATCTTTTGTCAGATTTCAGTAGCAAAATGCCATTGTTACATTAATAAATACCATTGTCAGCTTTCAAGAAGTGCAAATGTTTTTTGTTATCCCTCTGGGATCTTACAGAGAGGTGCTCAGGCCGCTAAACACCTCAATAAGCTGCTGCTTTTCTGTCTCCTCCATAACTTCCAGCACAGACCTATTATAGCATTTTACAGATCAGCCTAATAATAATAAAAATAATTCTCTGAAGTAACTGAAGTGTTAAACTATACAGATAATATTTTAAGAAAAAAACCATATCATTGGGGAAAAAACCCTCACAAGCTAGATTGAATTATAAATATCTGACATGCTTAGGTATACAGGACATCTTTGCAGACATCTAAAATAAGCATTGCCTAAAACGGAGCATGAATGGAGAGATATTAAGGCAGTTGGTAGTGTGTGTGAGAAATGATTGTGAAGGCTATGTTCCACATTCTGACACCATCTTTAACATCATGCTACTTTATGTAGTGATTACTTACGTAAATTGTTTCCTATCCTGAAGATTTCTTTTGTGTGGAGAATATATGAATAGCACAATTGAAGTAGGTATGTTAATGCTCACCCATCCTAAGTTTATCTGCATCTTCATTATTGCTATATATGAATGCAGCTGGGTCTGAGTTTAAACTTAGACCATCTTAGAACATCTTGTTTAAAAAAAAAAAAAATTACAAAGCTTTGCCTCTCCCTAAGATCAGCTCAGTTAAAACAAATCCCGTAGGTTGAGTGGCCCTCACTTTCAGATTTCTTGAGATGGAGAATGAATGTTGTGCAGGAATTGTTCAATGGATTTCTCTTCCAGCAATGATTACTCTGATTTAAAATATAAGTAGACACATGTGTTTTTTTAGGACATCTAAAGCATGGCAATGATTTTTTTGTCACATTCTTTGTTTTGACTTCTTAAAAAATTATTTTTCTTCAGTAGGCCTAATAAAGCAACATATACTTGAATGATGGTGTAGGAAGAATTAAAAATCTTTTACAGAGAGCCACACAAAAGGATCTAGAAAAATAACATTTTGTGAAAATATCACTACATCTAGGGGAGCAGCTTTGTACTACAGCCATCATTCTTTTCTGGAAGATAAAATTCTGAAGTGAAATCCTATCCTAACCTATTTCCAAACCAGCCATTTCAGCCTTTGGCTTCCAAAACATCCAGAGCTCACACCTTCAGCCCTGCATGAGTGAGAATATGATCTTTTTCCTCTCTTAAATGCATGGTACTAGGATCTCCTTAGAGCCCCTCTTGCATGCTAGCTCCTGGAGGTGTGTGACGCACCTCGCTGCCATAGTTTGCACAAATGGGTCCATCCTGGCCCAGATAAGGCTGTCTCTCTTTTTCTCTGGCAAATCATACTGACCATAGGCTTTCTCTCTCCACTGTACCCTGCCAAACTGGTCCAGCTTACGGTTTATGTCCATATATCTCACTGAGACAACTTGGTTTGGTTTGGGTTTTTTTTTCCACTCTAAATCTCACCAATACTAATAATTATTCAGTCAAGTTTAATAAGGTATAAAATCCAGTTGGCTTTTTCATTCCTAATAATTCTGCATTCAGACAGGGGCTTGCTTTTTTTCTCTGCTGCTGTTGGCTGATCTAGATATGGGATATTGTGCATGTGATAAGGATTCCTTTGAAGCTGAATTGTTTGGATTTGAATTGCCAGGTCTTCCAAATAGCTGTAAATCCTTTAGTTTCTCAGCACTGTACTGCTAAATATGTTCTGTTCGTTGTCACTGGGGATTCAAAAACTGCTAGAGGAGCCCATACACATCTGCACTAGCACATGGAGGTACAAAGGCCCTCCAGAAACTGGAAGCAGGGGAGAGATTCTTCCCACAATCAGCAAGGAAGTCTATTCTGTGCTGTATCCATCACCATGGCCAGCTGCCTATGTGTCCCTGGATGTTGATGCACATAGATAGAACTGCCAGTATCTTTCAGATGGCTCAGTGTGTTTTGAGCTGCTGATTTCAGTTATTTATTTATTTATTTAATTCTGGAATCCCTGTTTCCAAGAGAGATCCTTAGAAATGCTGGGAACTAAATTTGAAGGTGATTCTCCCAGTTATTTAACTGGGAAGCTGCTTGGGCTGAGCTGGCAACAGATCTCCCTGTCAGGTGAGGTTTTTTAAATGTTTCTTTAGTAGACCGTCTCTAATCTGTCTGTCTTCAGGGTGATAATTGTAGCTTGCCCATTTCTGCAAGATGGCTTTACTTTTGGTGAATTAGATTTGATGGTGGTGGTGGTTTCTTTTTTTGAAGGGAAGAGCCCTTCAAAGAGCAAATGCAGTGTTTCCGTGAATAGCATATGACCTGTGTCCCAGGTCTGCAAATGGCACTGGCAATTAAGGCAGCACTGCACTTGACTTGATACTCACACTTTTTGTCTTTGTAAAATTTAACTCTAGGCTAATCTGGTTTTAAACTTTCACAAATGTTTTTTTTCCATTTTACCTGTATGATGAGTCAGGCTATGAAACAACATACAGTTTCACTAGATAATTTAATCATTAAATAAAACAACACTTTTTTTTTTTGGTAGAATAAATAAGGGCTTCTTTTAGCTTTTTTTTTTTTATAATGGAATACAAAAGAATGCAGTGTCGTGCCGGTTGTTGCACTGATGGTATAGTTTTTTTCAGCAAACAAGCATCAAGAGTTAAACGGATTCACCATATTATGAGCATGGCGTTGTTTTAAAAGCTTTTCTCTGATTTTCAGAACAGATTTGCAATTAATTTGTACTCGAGGTATAACTAAAAACTGCTTTTTAGATTAAGCTGAATAAAAAAGAACTCTCCCTTGAAATATCTAGAATTCTAGTGTGCTAAAGGAGATATACACAGGCAGCAGAAAATAAATGTGCAGATGGGCAGGCCTGAAAAAAAACATCAAGTGCAGATCCTGAATTCATGCACACTTCTGACAGAAAAATGCTGCTCTTATCTTCTATGGGTAACCATGGCTACCATGTGATGATTTTTTTCAACACGGAATTATATTCAAGTGCAGGAGAGTGGTCTTGTCTCGACTTGCACCATATGTATTTGGGTGATAAGGATTATAGTCAATAATGTAGTTATCAGTGTGGCACATTTGCTTCTTCAAAAATAGGTCCAGATTTACATCTTCATGTCTCCATTAGTCTGTAGAGGGGAAATGGCACTATATTTCCCAAAGTACTGTTACATGAGAATTAGGCCATCTCCTTTTGTGTTAAAATACGTGTATGTTACCTCCTTGTATTTGAGTCGGGACCAAATGTAATTTGGAGGAAGGGAAGGGATTCAAAAGGCAGCACAAACTTAAATATAAAGCATCGTAGCTTAAATTTTGTGTTGGTCCAGTGCCATAGTCTTAATTATCAAATACTTATATGCTAAAGACTTATGTACATTTTAGATTAATATGCTTCCCTGCTTGATCTGCTTATGTTTTCATTCAGACTTTCAGCCTCTTCATGAACTTTGGAAGCAGAGATGAGCCATGAATGCCTAACCACTGAAATCTCTGTAACGTTAGAAGGGTTTGTAGAGAAGCTGATAACTTATGCATGGAGCTAAGAATACATTTTTGTTTATCTCAAGTGCATGAGTTGTACTCCAAGAATGGTGACTGTGAATCAAAAGCACTTGCCTTGCATGGGCGGCAAGGTAGCCTGCTGCATCTTTAATGCTGTCCTCCTGGTTGCCAATCACTATTCTCAGCAATGTTTGTTAGCATAGTGGCACATCAGTAATATCGTTCCTATCAACAGAGTAGACATAGTTGTCTTACGGAAAAACTTGCTAAAATTGCAATTTATGATGTTTAAACCTTTATAAATAATTTGCTTACCAGTGGGAATTATGTTTGCTTAGGAACATAATCATTTGTATTATGGGTGCAAGGACTCAAACTTCTAGTAATGTTGTTTTTGCTGTGATTTGAAAACATCTGAATTTATACTTACTCTCTTGCATTTGTTGTCACTTTAGGGGGTTTTGTAATAAACAGCAGAAGAAAGGATTTAAGTAGTATGTCAAAGAATGAGTAGTGCCTAAATGTTTTACTTTTGGCATAACAAACTTTCTGGTGCAGCACAGCAAATGCTCTTTTATGTGTGGTTTGGCTCCTGAAAGATGTTTGTGAAATTAAAAAAGATAACTTTGCAAAACACATCAATGAAATTAAGACACACAGTGTGTTGTAGGTCAGTCCCTGATAGCTGAGTGAGAAATACAAACCAAAAGAAGTAAGAAATTCTGATGGATTAGGAGAAGGAATAATAATAGTTTGTTATTTGAGGTACATTAAAGTTGATGCATGATTCACAAGCAGTAGGCTGGGAAAAGCTCTACAAAATTCAAGATGCTTTCTGCACATGTCTTAATACTACAAAGAGGAGACTATTTTCAAGAAGTCTTATGCTAGAAAAATCATGACAAAATATGCACTCTTATATAAATGTGTATGTGAGAAGTATCTTCTGAATGGTTGTAGTCCACAATTGAAAAATAGATCACTGTATTGCCTGTATTGGGCAGGATAGCTGTTCCAGGCAACTATATCTTCATGAAAGTTAAGCTAATTCATGGAAAATTGTAACAGGGATAAAAAGTTCAGGAACATGACTGAGAAAGCAAATGGAAATCATGCTAAGGATCCTGAGAAAAACAGATCAGAGTAATGCTATCGACTTGTACCCACAGTTGTTGGCCATAGGTTAACAAGCACAGAGCGTAAGTGGCAGACAGGAATTTCACAAGATACTGCAGGATGAGGATGTTGCATGACTTTTCTTTGGGAAAGTACATGTACAGAGCAAAACAGACAACATGCAGAAGTTGGAACCTGGGTGCAGCAGAGAAAAACACAGTGGTTGAACATAGCCCTCAGAGTAGAAGAGCAGAGTAATTGTAGCAGAAGAAATCATTATACTGCAGAGGATCTTATTTTCAGGAGGCGAGCAGTGACTCATGAGGATGAGGTAGCATATATGTGACATGAAAGCAGTTCGAAACAGCAAAAGTAAATGACTTGTCAAGCTCAGCTTAGCATCAGATGCAGTGACAAAGCAGTGACACCCAAGCAAACAGGAAATTGAATGCCAAAGTTATGGTAGGACATCAGTGACTGTTAGGCTACAAAGTCTTCCTCAGCAGTGGACAAGAAAAGAAAGCAAAATTGCAGGCAAATTAAAAATACATGATGGCTTCCTTCTACTGAAGCAGTAGCTAGGAGCAGTGCTAGCAGTCCTTAGCAGAGGAGTTGAACAGACACCTCTGAACTGAAGATAGTGCTTGTGCCTCAAAATCAACGGTAGAGTTTCTGCCAAGTAAGAGGAGAAAATAGCTGATGTCGGAAGCCATTGCTCATTTCCCAAAATGCCAAAGTACCGGAACCCCTGCCTTCGAGTCGTTCCAGGCTGTCCCTACAGAAGAGCCATGACTCACAGGGACTTCTGAGAAGCATTGTCAGACACTGACACCACGATCACCATAAATTGGGCAGGCAAGCAAATTGGCAGGCAGGCTGTTTCAGACAATGGGCTCTAATTTTCTTACAGGGAGCTTGTTTGTGAACAGGAATTTGGCCATGATGCAACATCAGCTTGCCATGACCAACCAAATATTTAAGTAACTTTTACTGTTGTTTAATGGTCCTCCTCATGAAAGCTTTAAAAAACAGAGAAACTACGCTGCAGCCAGTTCATCAAACAGTCTCTTGGAAGCTTTTGATAGAGTTCCCCACAGCCGCCTCCTAGAGAAACTGATGTGTCACGATCTGGACAAGTGGTCCATGTGGTGAGTGGGGAACTGCCTGACATGCTGCACCCAGAGGGTGGTAGGAAATAGCTCCTTTTTGAACTGGCACAAGTGGAGTCCCCCTGAGATCGATATTGGGCCCAACGCTGTTTAATGTCTTCGTAAGTGATCTGCATGATGGGATCAAGTGTACACTGTTGAAGTTAACAGATGACACCAAACTAAGCAAGGAAGCGGACACTTCAGAAGGGCCACCCTGCAGGAAGACCTGGATAGGTTGGAAGAGTAGTGTAACCTTACAAAGTTCAACAAGGACAAGTGTAAGTTCTGACATGGGGGAAAATGTAATCCAGGGGTGCAGCACAGGCTGGGATCTAGCTGGCTGGAAAGTAGCTCTTTGGAGAGGGACCTGGGGGTCCTGGTGGACAAGCAGCTCAATATGAGTGAACAGTCTGCTGCTGTGACAAAGAAAGCCAACAGGACACTGAGTGGCATCAACAAGGGGATCACCAGCAGAGATAAAGAAGTCATTATCCCACTCAGTGCTTGTCAGGCCACACCTGGAATTGAACTGTGTTCAATTTTGGTCCCTGCTGTACAAAAAAAGGATGTGGACAGGCTGGAGAGAGTCCAGAGGAGGTCCACTAGGGTGATCAAAGGACTGGGAAGCCTGCCATGGGAGGAAAGGCTGAGGGAACTGGGTTTGTTCAGCCTTGAGAAAAGAAGGCTTAGGGGAGACCTCATCACCATGCTCCAGTACTTAAAGGGTTGCTACAAAGAAGTGAGAGATTCAGTTTTTGCAATGAATACTTGGAAAATATGAGGGCTAATGGTGCAAATTACTCCTGGGGAGATTCTGGTTGGATGCAAGAGGAAAATTTTTCACAATGAGAACAACCAGCCATTGGAATTATCTCCTCAAAGAAGTGATGGATTCTCTAACACTGGACACTTAAAATTTGTCTGGATGGGATGCTGGGCCAGCTTGTTCAGACTGCTTTTGCCAAGAAAGCTTGAACCAAATGATCCTTGAGGTCCCTTCCAACATGAGTCTATGAAGTCCTTGTGAGTATATGCTGTAGGGAAAGCTTTGTGTGAGTACAGATAAAATTCAGCCTCTGACAACTGAAGGTGATAGCCGAACAGAAGAAAAATACCTTAAGTCGGCTACCCTCAGGAAACTATTATCTTTCCAAATGACAGCTAAAAGACACTGTTTGGATCATGTTATTACTTCTAAATGTGGTACAGAAGGAAGTCATATACATTGAGGAGGTAAACCTTAGTTAGTTTTAGACAACCTTAGATAGTTGCACCTACTAAATCTGCCTGCTACAGATAGAAGTCACAGGTGAAATATGTGGAAGTGTGGTGAAATATTCTAGTTTGGTGACAAACTTGCTTTGCTGAATGTGGTCATCAGAAACCCAGAGAATATCTGGTGGTAAGAAACTTGAAGCACTGAATGTTTGGGGGGAACGGATGGTTTGTTTTTGGTTTTTTTGTTTTTGTTTTTGTTTTTTTTTTTTAAAAAAAAAAGCTCTGCATACCCACAACCACCAGCATGTAGGAATGTTTTTTTCACAAGAAAATATTTGATTTTAAAGTAAACCAATGCACAAACATGTTTTTGTAACATACAAAGGCACGACAAAGCAGAACTCTCCAACTCAAAGGAGAAGATCCAGGTTCTCATTTTAGAATTTCTAACTTTTATTTTTATGTATGATGATTGATACTCTAAGATTGTATAATAGAATATTAAATATGTAAGATTATTATGCTTTTCATGATTAATTTGGCAAACTCAATTAAATATGACTGAAGGGATAGTGTCAAAATGGACGACATAGCGGGAAACATATGGGGAGATTAATATCTAGATTCTTGGAAGACATGAAGTGCTCAACGAGAAAAGTTTGTACCCCTAAAGGAAGAAGTGTTACCTAGATGCCAGACTGGTTTTCATCTCATGCTTAAACACTGACCTCTTGCCTTGCTTGTCTTTCTTTGATGACAATTCATCTTTGATTTTGCAAAATCCTTCCGTAACGCTTGCTCATAGTTCTACTTTTTCCTGTTTGTGTCCTATAAACTCTAGGTCTCTTTTTTTTCCTGCTTCAAATTGAATTGTCTTCTCTTCCTCGTTGTGGTTTAGGTAAGCTCCACACAGCTTTCTCTTTGTGTTTTCTAACAGCCTCGGGCTTTGCACTTGTACTCTCTTCTAGATGCAAATCCCTTAGCTCTTCTTTTTTCTTCTTTGCGGCATTTGTGTTTCCTTTTACTCCCATTCGTCATCAGGGTTTATTTCCCAGGCGCCTAGTGTTCTACGTTAGAGTTGTTTTCACAAATGCATGTCACGTGTTTTATGTCTTCTGCTTGCCCTTTTTTAGTTCCTTTTATCTGGGGCTTTTGAGCTCCTGCTTATAATGTATGGAGTTTCTCTTTGGCAGTGATTGAGCTGGAAAGGATATTTTTCAGGGTCTGGTAAATCTGGTTTTCCTCTTGGAAAATGACTCAGGGTTGGGAAACTTTGTGGACCTGCATTCTGTTAAGAGCCTGTGCAAATAAAATAGACACGTTTTCATCCTTTAACTTGTAATATTAGAATGGGATGGGAATTTGTTAAAATTTGCTGGGGAAAGGGAAAGAAATTAGAGACTTAACTAATGTGAAGATAGGTTGCCCTACTGGAATGTTCTTTGTGTGCCTTAACACCAGCTAACCCACCTTCACCTTCCCCATGAGGATTCTGAGAGCTCGTGAAGTCATATACTCCCTCTCTCTGGCCTGGTCTAGTAGCTTTACGGGAACAGGTTCCATTATAGTGAATCTAACAAGGAGTTAGGTCATCCTGAATGATAAAGAATACTTGACTCTGTGTCAGGGAAGTGTTCCCTTGTGTTTTACCTAGTATTTTGGCTATGGAGAAGGTCAGAGAATAAAGTTACACAGTTAATGATTAAACAATTCCCGTGTGTTTTGTCTGTTAAAGCCTACTTGGTAATAGGCTTGAAAATGTAGAGGAGCTGATGTATGTAGGATATTGTGGGAGGTAGTTTGACATCTGCCGAGGGCATATTATGCTTTTTGTCTAGGTTTTGTGAATGACATTCTGCTTATGGAGGCGGGACTGTGAGATACAGTCTTAAGGATTGCCACTGATAAACCTGAAGACTTAAAGAGGGGGGAAAAGTCCGTAACCAATACTGTCACATCGCCATAGAAGATGATTGTCTTCTACAGCTCAGTGTGGTTCTGCATTGCTTCCTTGCAGCTACCCCAGATGCAGACCCTTCAGTCTTCCTTTGCCTTCAGATGTGCTCAGGCTGGAGTTGGACAGTCATTTTAACTGGCTTTGACTACTGTTGAAAAAGGCAGTTCTGCACTTACTGTTATTCCACTTGCCAGCCGCTTATTCCTGCCTGCCTTATGTTTGTACGTGCATTGGTTTGGGTGAAGGAACTGATCCGGCTGAAAGATATTTTTTTCCTACTTGATATTCAGTTGATCAATTTATTCCTCCAGCTCAGCACACACATTAGGCTGGGAAGAGAGGGCAGGAAGCAGGGTAAAGCCCCTATTGGCTTTTTTTTTTTTTCAGAGGAAATTGGGGAGCATGGAAGGGAATTAATTTTTAGACAAATTTAAAACAATTGTGACATATCACTATCATGCTTTCTTTCCTGATGGTGAAATCATGAGAGTTCCTTTTGGGGTTTTTCTTTTGGAGCTTCTTGAGTGACAGCTTAACGCCGCAGACCGCTTCAGTCAGTTGTGTTTGGCACAGTTGCGATATGTGCAATGTACGACACCCAGAATTTCTGGTTTGCTTCAGACAGCTTGTTAGAGGTGATTGCCAGTATGATTGGGGTAGGCCCAGAAATCCAAGCCAAAGCAAGAGCACCAGAATGATTCTTTCTGCTGGAAAATGATGTCCTTGTCATGCATAGCTGTTATCAGTCTCTAAAGTTATCAGTGTCTCAAGTAATCAAGTAATATAGTAGCACCAAACCCAATGTAAAATAGCACTATTAATGAAAATGTCTGAAGCTCTTAGATGAAATTTTTCTTATCCTTAGCATTTATACATTCTGAATATAGAGATAAGCCATAACATTATTAAAGAACTACTGCAGGTCCATAACTATTGAAGAGGCGTCAGCTATGATGCAGTATATAGTGCTATCTGTGAGTTAAGGTTAATAAATTTACTGTCATATGCGATATGTGGCTTCCCTTATGTATCTATTTAGTAAATGCCACCTGTCTCCAAGAGCTACTAGCATATGAAAAAGAGGTGGTGACACACAATTGTAAAATAAGCACAAATGTTTTTTTATATGGATAGAGATGAATGTAGCAAGATGAGTAAATAGAATGTATAATATTTAATGTCTATAAATATATAGTGACTCATGTTTAAATTCGTATGTCCTTTCTCCCTGTAGCTTTTGAGTGGAACATCCTTCCCTACATGACAGTTTCAAAACATCCTTCTGTTATTGACCTGTTTCTACATTCCCACACTTTATAGTGTCTCCTCTGCTTTCATAAAAAACGGCTTTGTAGAGCTTACTCTCCCTATAAAAAGCACCCTGTGAAACTGGTCTTGCAAATTATCATTTATCCTGTGAAATGTTGGCACATGTGAAACCTTCTTTTATTGTTCCTGCAGAGGAAGCTGATGTCTTCTTTTAGGGAGGCTGCTGAAAACGCATTTTATTCAGTTCTAACCCAGGGTAGTTCACGTCTACCTTTTCTAGTTCTGTTGCCTGTAATTTCACTTAGTAAGTTGCACAGAAGCAGTATTTGTTAACATACCTAACCTAAGTCTGGTTAAAGATGTTTGAATCTTCTGCTTCAAAATGCATAATGTAGAAATTGCTTTCTAACCATTCCTGAACTGTATTTAAACTAGAAAAAGCTAAAGCAAAAATACATTAAATGATCCTACTTCTGTCAGTTTGGGATTACAAAATGTGAATGTGAAGCATCTGAGATATTTATTTGTGAACAGTTTTTGAGCATCACATTTTTTGATAATATTCACTTTCTGCTAACTGTTGTACTCACAGCAAGGTTTTGCCACTGAGATGGACATGCTGTGGAAATTATTTCACCGAGTCATAGTTAAAAAAACACGTATGCTTCTTGAAATATTGTCATTAGTGGTGGTCCCCTCTATACTCTGTTAAGCTGTTTGCGTCTGGCAGCAGTGCTGTATCCCGTCATGCTGTTGAGATAAATTCTCTGTACTACTTCTTCCGTTACTGGTACATGGCACTGAAAGCTCGTTCAAGCGGCAAGGCCAAATCCAGCCAGCTTTGCCACTGCAAATGTAGGTGTTTTACCCAATACCTATTAACTTCTTCTGTGGATACTGCAGTGCGAAATGTGACTTGGAAAATGATGCTGGCAAAAATAATGGTTACTGAGAGAAGATGGATTGGAATTTGACCGTGCTTGGTCCTGCGTGTCTGATATTTTCCATGACACCTCCCACACCACCTTTAAACAAAGGAATCGGTGAGCACCAAGTCGGGCAGGAAGATTAAGTGACGGGGATCACTGGATATCTTCAGAACTCACAGGTGTGTAGACACAATTTCTGTAATTTATTGTCTTAATCCAATGTGTTGAAGTGGTAAAATGTTCCCCAATTTGATAGGAAGTAGTTGCACAGAGATTGAACAGATAAATCCAATGTACTGTAGTGACTTCCAGTATGATGTTTCCTTTATGCCAGTGGCTTCTGATTAAACAAAGAAATATCGGGTGTTGGATGAAAGACAGCTTCGTGATTTGTTTAGGAAAATATTGATGGATTTCATGGAAGGAGAAATCGAAAAAATTATGCTGCTGTTAAGAGATGGAACACGGTGCTATTGTAGCGTCTTGCAGCTTGTGTTTGTAAGGCTCAGCTTCCAGGTGAGCCTCTGCAACTTCTGCCCAAGTGCCTGTATTGGTACCGCACAGGGCATGAGCTTAGCAGCCACAGGGCTGTGTTTGGCTTCTGCACTAAGGAAACCTGTCATCTCTTCTGATAGTGCTTTGCTTTCCAAGATAAGGAATCTTTAGACAGGAAAAGAGATTGGCAGCTCAGTTAATTCTGAAGCTGGTATCTGATTTGCCAAGGGGTAATTTTAACTGTGGCTGCCAGGCCCCATGCTTCTGTCTTCTTCCTCTTTTCCTGGTACCTTTTTAAGGGAGTAGCTTATGTATTATATTATTATTGCTATATTATGTAGCTTCTCAGTATCACAGCTACATAGTTTAGTTTGACTGTAGGATCCAGCTAATTGTGTAATGCTGTGGGGAAAAGTGATATTTATTTACCAGATATAAAATAAGAGTTACAGAACATGAAATTGCTTCGCTCTTATGAAATGGGGCAAAACTTCTCAACCCTGATTTGCTAAGGAGCAGAAATCAACAAAGGCAACTTGCTAAAGGCAAGCCACTGAAGTGCAGTCTGGTATTGGTGTACAGTAATGCCTTAGCTCACTTAGCAGAACAGTGTCTAAAATGTTTCAGTCACAAATTGTTCTGGGAAAAAGAAAAGTACACGTTGTCTTTTTAAGAGAACCAAACCCTGAAGATTAGGTTTTTATGGCAATGGGGATTAAGCCAGTTGAAATAGGAGTACAAGACAGAGAAAAATTTTGTGTTCTTTTTTCCATGCAAGTATTTTTCCACTACAGGGATCAATTTGGTTCTTAATCTATACCCTGTTTTATCACTGAAAGTGAGTGCCCTGTAGAACGAATGTGCTTGCCTTGTTGTTTCTCTGCCCCCTTTAAAATAGTTCAGATTTTGAGGTCCATAAGCTGAAAAATGGCACTATATGCATACACAAAGTATTTTTCCCTTTCTGTTTTTTTAAAAAACGTAGAAGTTTAACCACAGAAAACTTACTTCTTAAGAATCTGCGTTAATAAGACATCAAGCAGTTAAGCTTGATCAGCACCAGCAGAATGAAATGACATCCTGTCTTGAATGAATAACATAATGCACTACAGTTCTCACAGTCATTGCGTAGCTGTGAAATGCTTTGATTTTTAGATCCTCGTTTGCCTGTGATTTGGTTGTCACCAGACACCAGGTCTTATTTTGGGGGATCACACATGTGGTACAACACTGTGAACATCACGTACAAAGCTTCTATACTGTATAGTTTTGTTGTGCCAACTGGCTCTTTAGCTGGTCTGGACTTCTCTCCAACTTCTCATTATTTTCTTCTCCTCTTGAACCTCTTACCCTCTTTCTTTTCCTACTGTGAGAGATGCACTGAGCGTGGGGTTGCACAGCAGCATGTATCCTGGAGGAGAACCCATGCAGAGCCTCTCTGCTGCTCTGGCACTCCCATGTTCTGCCATGCCCATGAGTTACATGTGGAAATGGCCGTGGAAGAGGAAGAAGCCTGCATGGACAAGTCTGATGGCTGATGCCTGTTATTTGACATACATGTTTCGTGGAAAACATGTTTTATCTTCACTATAGACTTTACTCCTATGAAACCTTAAGGACATGTGGAAGACTACTGATTTCCAAGTGCAGAATCCACGTGAAATGCTTAATGTGAGTAATGCTTTGCAGGCCCAGGTTTCACAGAGCAGCTGCTGCAGTTTGATGGCTTGGATGCAGAGAAGAGGTTTGATATAATCTTGCAGGTTTAAGTGCTCTTCTTTTTTTCACTTATACTTCAAAATATCAGCATTTTTATGGGAAATGGAAGAACTTGCATGCTTAAGGTGAGCCCATGTTGGTGTCTCAACTTGATGTCTCAATTCTGTTTCCTTTGAGCTTTACAACTGAAGAGTTGTGTTTTGCTAGTCCTAAAACTTATTGTTACTGAGCATTGCAATGGATGATGAAAATGCTGTAGGATGTATTTCAGATAAGTGCATTTGCTTTTGTTTATGAAGAAATTTGCTGAAAATAGATATTGAATAATCCAGCAAAATTAGTGGTAATACATTGTGTAAAAATGATCTAGATGTAATTTGATCAGAGAAGTCAATATGAAGATAAAAGTTTTTTTTTTCTTCAAGCAAATTCAGAGAAAAGATGCCGTGAACAAATATAATGGTGAGATAGCGCTCAGGTCTTCAGGGAAAACGGCCACATGCTTGTTATAAATAATGTTTCTGTGAGTGTGCTTTTCTGCCTGAGGACTTGTTTTTGCTCACCAGAAATGTCAGTGAAAATTATATAAATTGACAAGATGCAGCAATATACCCTATAGTTTACTAAGATGATTAGGAAAATACATCTTGTTTCATTGTGAGCCACAATACAATAAAATATTACTGGCTGGATTAATGGTGGCTGCAGATGTGGTTAAAACTCAGTCTTATGAAATGCCTCAACCTTTGTTTGGCTTTTTAGTGCCACCAAAACAACTGTGCTATCAGTTGTCCTGTTTTAGAGATCCGTTTAATGATGACCCATGAGCTCAGCTGTGGCTAGTTTTGTCTTAAAGTCGTCACTGCTGAATTCCTGGTAGCTCCACAAATATCCCAGGGAATGTAGACATCAACTGTAAGGATTTTCTTATCCAAGAGTGGCTGAGGTTAGTTGAAGGGAAGGGCTTTTGAATTGTAGACAGTCACTGATGATACAGGTTGGCTCTGTATGTGGGTAAGGATACATGGCAGAAGGGTAATTCAGCTGGTTTTCGGAGTTTGAATCTTGACCTTTGCGCTCCAGCTGCAAAGCAGCGTGCCTAATTTTAGGGCTGTTGCTCAGCTTTTGGGCTGCATACTGGTTTAGCACCTGGTGAAGTGGTCAAGCAGTTGGTGCAGTCTTTTACAAGTGATAAGGGTTTTGAGTACTATGGTCGCTGTCTGGTGGGAAAGGAATGTTCTCTTCCCTTTCTTCAGATTACTTTGCTGTAATTCTCAAACCAGTCATAAATAATGCACCTTTAGTCTCATGCTCTGTTAATACCCACTGATAAATAGGTCCTAGCCTGCAAACAAGTTCATCTCTGACTAGCTCATCTTCCTTTCCTGGAATGAAAAGTACAGTCCTGTAAGAAGACATTGGAGGAGTTCTGCTCTGTTCTTTGTCAGAGGTTGACTGTTGGGTTTTTGTGAGTTGTGGAGTTGGGGGTTTTTTTTGTTTGTGATTATTTTTTTTTTTTAATCTAGTGGCTGTCAATGTAGCATTATTTTCATTTGTGAGTGGGCAAGCTGTTATTTGCCTAATCAAAATTTTTGTACTCTTCACTTAACTGTGCAGTATGTTTTAGGCTTTGAGATTTTTGGACAGCGTTCTTTGTTAAAGCCCACAACATTGTGAATGGTGAACGTTGTATCTAGTGCTGTGTAATACGGTGTGAGTTTTAGGTAGGAGTGTACTCTGTAGTGAAAACTGTGAATGGCTTGACCTTCAACCTACTTTGGCTTTGGTTCTTTGGCACAGTATCACCAGCAATTTTTTACTAATTTTTAAGGAATGCTGAGTAAATATGTTCTTGAGAAGCTTCTTTCATTTCTGTAAGTGGAGAATGGACAGAAACCCAGCAGATCAGTTCTAACTGTGATAGCTAGGATACTAACCTGAGTAGACTAATCTTTAAAAAAACAAACAAAAAGAAGATTGAGATCTGTTGGAAGCAGATACTCAGGCAGAAGTGTTGTTCACAGTCTTTAAATGTAATGTGAAATGTAGTCACTTGGGTCTTAAGATACATAGCAGTATAACTAGGTCCAGCGTATTTTTGCAAGCTCTGCCAAAAATGATGTATATGTTTAGGTTATGTTGTAGTGTTGCTGGGTGGTTAAAGTCTTTAATAAACAGATCTGTTGCTAAAGTACTTCAAAGAAAACTTCAGGAAACCTTTTTTGCTCTTTAACCATGAACTATTAGTTCGTGGAAGCTATAGAAACAGGCAAAAGAGGGAGGAATAGTATTGTGAGAAGTCAAGAAAAAGAGCGCTTGTATTAGCTGAAGTGGCTTGATGAGAACATTATCATAATGTTATATGAAATATAAAAGAGCCAAGGGTAATTTGTGAAATTGGATAATATATTCTCCTGATTAGAAATAAGGAAATAAAATAGTGGGAAGAAAAGTTGCATACAATTACATGGTTGTTTAGAGATGAAAGGGTTTTTTTTCTCTAGTGACCCATTTTTGCCCCCCTGTGGACAGAAAATGTATGGCGTGATTTTTTTGTTTCTGCAAGACCTGTTGGAGAAGTTAAAATCAATGAACACGTAAGTTATTTACTCAAATTCTGAACGATAGGCTCTGTAGCATTTTAAACTTTTAAATTTGCAGTTGGCTGGTTTTATTTTACATTGCATTGGCAAAAATGTGAGTTTTTGCTGTTGTCAGTAACCACTTCAAAGCAGCTCTCTTTTCATTCCAATACTGAGGGCAATTCCCTGCCATGCTCTTTGCAAGCGTGTGGTAGAACTGTCCTTGGAGGTTACAGGTTAAATGCTGATAAATGATATATTTTCTCTCTTGTTCTTCCTTTTCCTACCTCCCTTTCAAAAAAAAAACTAAAAACCCACAACCAAAGAACACACACCTCCAGGGTGGGAAAAACCCAGACAACAAAACCCAAGCCAAAGCCAACAACCCTCTCCCCACAAAATGGAGTAGGCATCATTGGCTGCGTATGGAATTATTTTGCCACGCCTAGCCTACTGTGCTGACTGAGCATCGGATGTAAGCAGCCTGTCTCCTCCGGTGCTGGCTGTGTATTAACTGGAGGTTTTTCTGAGCAGGAGAAACAGTCAGGCGACCTGTATGAAAAAGTTGTGACAAATACCCTTTATTGAAAAGTAAGCTGGTGGCAAACTGTGACTGGTGTTGTACAAGTGAGGGTGTTATTCTCAAAAGGCAGCGCTGACCACCGGTTCGTGCAACTGCTTCTGCCGTGCACCCGCTGCCTGCAGCGCTCCCAGCTTCCCAAGGCACACTACCTTTGTATGGCTGGAATGCGCAGGCACGTTTTTCTGGATTTGCTGCTGTTGAAGGGGCACAGACTTCGCCCTAACCACCCACAATGCTCCTGTGCTGCAGTTCATTTGTTGTATAGCAATAGTATTTTTCCTCTTTCCCAGTTATCTGCAGGGCGTTCTAGTTGATGTTTGCACACAAAAACCAGACTTACTCTAAGGCAGTCTCATTTGTCTGTCTAGTTTTGTGGACATGATAAAAATATGAAGGGGGTGATTGGGCTTGAGGTTCAGAAATCTTTAAGCATTATGTATTGTAAACACATTTCTGCACTGGCACTAGTAGCCTCATTGCTTGTAGCCTTCTCCCCAGATGCCAGCCACAGCAACAAGAAGAATTTTTCTGTACTGTCCATTCCGTTCCAGCCATTGGATTGCTGTCCCTTTACAGAGTTATTTCTCAAAGTGACAAGGGAAGTGTTGGTTGCAAATCCTGTCCTGACAGATGTCTCTGGTTTTTCTTACTAGTCATCAGCAGACATGATCCTAGTTTTGCAACTTGCCTGAAAGCAAATGGACCTTGGATAACAAAGGGAAGACACATCCTGCTTTTGTTTGTTTTTCTGAGTGGTGCAAAAATCAGGGAGAGTGGAGCTGTGGTTCTGGGGAAAGCACTGCATTTCTTATTCTGATACAATTCCCATTTACTTCTTTACAAACGTGTTCAGAATACCAAAGTTTGGGTGGATACTATTTGAGGCATGTATTCTTTCAGCCCAATCTGATGGAAAAAATAGTGCTTGCTATGCTGTTTTTTTGGTTTAGACCATTTATCTATATTGATCCACTTAAACTATTTGACTTCATGAGCAGGTTCGAAGGGAAGAGCACTGCTCGATTATCAATAGGGTATCTCCAGTTAAAGCTGTATCCAGCTCATCTCAATTTTTTAAATTTAGTGTTTGCAGGAGTTGATGATTATACCTGTTCCTGCAGTTTTGGGTATATATTTGATACTTCACCATAGTTATTATGTATCTTCTGATAATAAACCAAAGATTGTTAGTTATTTCCATGCGTCATTTCAACTTTGAACTCTACTATTGCTGTATCACAGCAACTGTGTCAGTATATCCTGAAATATAAGCGCTGCTGACCATTCTTCTGTTTTTTTGCTTCCTTCTTGTGGATGATTCATTTCCATGAAAACAGTATGGCAGAGCACTAAAACATGCTGTGTGATCAATGCCATTTGTCTTGGGATGATGACTTACAGCTAATAGGAAGAGAAAAAAAAACCCTGTAGCTCTGGGCCAATCTTACAGATAAAAGCTGAATGAAAATTCATCCAAAAAAAAAGTGATGTGCCAGATTGCACCTACAGTTCAACTTTTTTGCACGTGGTTTTTAATACTTACAATAAAAAGAGGGATGGTGATAAGAATATTATTTTTATCAATCATCTGTTGCGGCAAGAACTGTAGTAATGAATTCATAGTTACAAAATGCAGTTTTGGTTGTAGTCCTAGCTAGGACAAAAAAATACTGTAACACACGTGCCCATTTTGCATAGGGTATTTAGATCAGCCAGGAGCACAGGATTTCTCTCTCACAAGCAATTTGGGAACTGGAAGGCTGAGATGGGGATAATAAATGCAACAGCAATTCCAAACAACAAAAGCAGAGCTTGAAGGGAACTGTCTTCTCGAGTCTTAGCTGGCTTGCAAGCAGCGTGAGGAAGGTTAGCAAGCTTCCTGGGGAAAAAACCCAACCAATTGAGCCTGGCTTCACTGTGTGTCTGGCAGGAGATACTCCAGCTGGATTGTGGGGTCCCCTCCTCATAGGCAGTCAAAAAACCCCAAACCAGATGAACCAATGGGTGTGCACCTGAAATACGTGCAATTGTTTAATTGTTGAGTATTGAATGGTGTTCTCATGCAGTGTCTCTCACAAAAAAAACACCTGCATAAACCACCGTTGACAAAAGTTCAGAAGCAGAATGGTATGGTAATATATGTACTACAGAATGGTATGAATGGTATTATGTGTTACACCAAAGTAGATTTTGGTGTTCAAACATCAGTATGTGGTATTGGTGACATTTTGGTATCTAAAACTAGATGGCTGGTCTACTGGAAGGCTGGCTATTAGAGTGCACATCGATATGGTTTCAACACCCTTTGGGTTAAAACAGCCAGCTAACAAGCATGGACTCTCTTCTCCTTCCAATGTCACATTATCCCATCGTGACTATCAGACTTATTTTGCTTGTCAAACAATTGTTCAGGCATATTTATATTATGATTTGTTTCTGTCCGGGCATCAGCAAGTCTGGCGGTCATTTCAGACCCTGCAGCTACTCCTCTCAGGTGAAGGTATCAACAACAGAGATTTCTGCAGCATGCAGCTTGATGTCTGCGCTCTGTGTAGCAAACAGTCATATTATTTATCACAAATAAGAATATTTTTGCATATTCCTGAAGGAAAGTTCTGTGTGACAGGTTTTACAGAAACAAAAGAATATCAGCATGCAGAAACCTGTTAGCAATATAAATATATACAATGCTTTAGATAACCAACATGCTTTTAAAAGTTCTGTTCGTTTTTTTTTTTTTGCAATGTTCCAGCCTCTTGAATCCCAAGTAGAGCAAAGCAATAGACTTAAAACATGCCTATTTTGTTTTGAGCTACTTGCAGAGAAAGTGAGGCTCTCTAGAAAGTCTTGATTCATCTATCTTCTGTCCTGCATTTTTTCCAGTTTCTCACCATTTTAATTCAATGAACTGTGACACAGCTTGCTTTACAGAGGTGGGGGATAGAAATCTAAATCTTCAATTTTAAGTCCAAGAAGGAAAATCAAAGCCCATGATTAGATTCAATCATCCATTTTTTTCCTTTTCTCAGCTTAGCCTGTGACCTTTCTGTTTGGAAAGGAATGAACAAATTCAGCTGCATCTCTCTGCTGTTTATTAGTTGCCCTTAGGTGTCATGCCCTTTCCCCCCTCCCCTTTCTTGTTAATGAGTTCAGAAGATATTTCTGTGTAAACCCTGACTGTAGGGTTTCAGATGCTTAATCTATTAAGAATCTCTGAAACATCTTCTGGTTGCTATTGTAAGCTCATAATGCCTTTCTTGAGAGTCAGGGGTGTGAAATGACAGTTTTGTTTTAATCCTGCTCAATATAAAGTTGAACATATTTATGGATATAAATATCAAGAGACAACATTTGTGAAAATTCCCCAAAATGCACGTGAAGATGGGTTATCAGCCTCTTTCTGTCATTTGCAGTTAAAGGTTCTAAAAATGTTGTGCAACTATTACATTTCTTATGGTTGTAGAAGTGATTCTGCTCCCCCTGGATTTTTGCAGCCTTTTCTCTGCTATTTCTCATGTTCTACAAGCTACCTTGTATTTAATGTTGGGGTTGATTTATCCCTGTTCCCCTCTTGTTTTCATGGGGCTTTCTACTTTCTACGCTTGATTGTGCTTGCAGTGGCTTACTTTGGGAACAACGCATCAAATACTGCAGGTTTTTTGTTTTTAATCAAATGCTTTGTTTTATGTGAGGGGGACACTTTAATTACAAAGACATAACCTTAAGACATGTAAATGTTTTGTCTTTCAGTTATGCTTGTGGCTTAGATCCTTGTTCATCAAGGGTGCTGTTTGGAAGGCAGATGAATAGACTTTCATTTTGAATGAAGCTAGTGCTAATTCCTCTTGCCACCTGTCCCCTCAAACATTTGGCTCCAACACTACAGCAAAGCCCAGGAGGCCAGAGGCCAGCCCTTATGGCTGTCCTCTACAGGCAGAAACCATGCCACTAACATCTTGTGAACCCGATGATTGCATTCAGCTTTCCTCTCTGATGCTTTAATAAAAAGAAAGCTTTCATTGTGGCATAGCCAGCCTTTAAAAAGAAAATAAAGCCATTGAAACTGACTTTACACTTTTTTTTTTGTAGATGAACATGAATCATTTCTGTCTTGCTGCTTAATCACTCCTGACAATATTTATATTTAACTAACAATGTTTTCCATATTTCCATCTACAGTTTCTTGTTTTCTCACCATTTCTCTTAGCTGTGGTCACTCAAATGCTGATTATTCCTTATTAGTTGTTCATCTCCAGTATCGATCTGCTGCTTTTATCTTTACTGCTTTGTAGGAAGAAATATTAAATGAAGGTGAACATGATAAAAATAGTTGTTTTCATCTATGCTGATTTCTAGAACTAACTTCCAGATTTTTCTTGGTTAACTTTCTTGCTTTCTTGATGTATATGTAGAAGGTGTTTCATAACTTTTAAAAAAGAGATTTCTGATAGACTTTTCCGGACATTATAACCACTGATAGTGGGTTTTGTAGCTGCCCCTTTAACATTTGTCTACTTTTAATTGAAATGATAGTTTATTCTGTTTTTTTCTTCCTCTTTCCAAAATAACTGAGTATCTTTCCTGTTCCTCCTTCATCCCTGCTCCCCTGGGCTGTGTGGCACCCTTTGGATATACATATTGTGTACTTAGGAGCTCTGTTAGTTTTTTAAAAGTGTGTTATCACAGAATCATTCAATGGTTTGGGTTGGAAGGTCCAACCTTTAAAGGTCATCTAGTCCAACCCCCCCGCAATGAGCAAGGACATCTTTCTCTAGATCGGGTTGCCCTGTCCAACTTGACCTTGAATGATTCCAGGGATTGGGGCATCTACCACCTCACTGGGCAACCTGTGCCAGTGTTTCACCACCCTTGTCATAAAAAATTTCATCCTTATATCTAGTTTAAATCTACCTTCATTAATTTAAAATCATTCCCCCTTGCCCTATTGCTACAGGCCCTATTAAAAAGTCTGTCCCCATCTTATAAACTCCCTTTAAGTATTGAAAGGCTGCAGTCATATCTTATGGCTGGTTTTGTATAAGACCTGTTGAACATGGAAGACTCTGAGGATTAACATTTCCAGAAATACATTCCATGGACTTGGACACTTCAGATCCCCGCTGTTTTGGCAGTGGTTTTCTTGTGGGTCTACTGGAAACCCCACATGTTATTTTACCTTTGCTGCTGAGTTTGCTGGGGCTTGTAGCTGGGAGTTCTCCCTCATTTGTAGCCTCTGAGTTCTGTTCATGCTGCTTGAGTAAGTACTCACTGTCCTCCCCAATGGTGTAAATAAGATAGCTGAATTTGTATGTTTTAATACTCCACATGTCTCTTCTAACAGCAGTACTGCACTGTCCACACTTAGCACAGGAGGGAAATGAGACTCAGAAGCAAACTGTTAGAAGTTTCTGGTGGGAATGGACCTTGCTGTCCCCAAAGTAAATGCTGCCTTGCCTCACTCTTTCCTTCGGCTTTTGCACACTGGTTCCCCCAGGCTTGAGGAATGTTAGTCACGGCCCATGCTGATGTTTGACTGCTCCCAAGCCCCTCTCACTGTATATCTCACACATCTTGTTCTCAGAAGCCAAACCCTAAACCTGGTCTTGTCTTTCTCAGAGCGGTAGCCCCACAGCAGCACTCATGGCTCACCTTGAGGATGTTGGTAGACAAGCCCTGTGCCTCTTCCTTAGCCATGTGTGACAGTGCTGGCATGCACACCCCTGCCTGTGTTCAACATAAGTAGAAAATAATTAGCATGTTACTAAGCTGATCTGATGGAGATGAATAAAACTTCCTTTACTGGAAGATCTGCCTGGTTTCTGTTAATCTGCTGATCTCTATTGCAGGGATGAGGGGGGGAGAAACCTGTCTGTCAGACAGATGAAATCAGTTGTAGATGATTAGATGTTGTAAGAGCTTCCTGGTCATATTAATGGTACATGGCTGCTGGGAATAGTTTCTTGGTTTTCAGAGAAGAGTTATGAATGTTTTGGTGAGGAAAAAGCATGTATTTTGAAAGAGACTATTTTGACTTGACTCTTGTGGATGACTTTACAAAAGAGATTTTCCACAAAATAATGGAGAAATAACTGAATAGAAAACTATACAGTTTGGTAATGTATTCTGTCGCAGGTAAGAATCTAGACTTTCCAAATTCACTTACCCCACCCCCACAAAAAGTGAAGTTTAGTTTTTTAAAATATTGTGTCCAGTTTCTCATGCTAGTTTGGCAACATTTCTCTAGAAGAGTATTGCAGTGAGAGGCTTCAGGATCTAGTACTTGCTGAGCAGTAGGATGAAGTGTTAAATTCGACGCGGTCTGTAATGTAACCTGCATGATATTTTCTAATGCCACTGAACAATATTGCTCCTGTATTAATTCTACCAATATAGATCCACTGAAAGGCTAATGGACAGCTTGTGTGTATGACTTGAACATGTTCCTTAGCTTCGGACAGGATATCTCTCTGCCTATCTGCTGTGTGACCTGGTGCTTCTCCCTGCCCTGGGGCTGCTCTCCCAGACAGACGTTCATCTAATGGATGGAGATGTTAGCAGAATTTTCCCTCTTCGTTTTCGTTTTGGAGAAGGATGCAGAGGCTTGCCTTGTCCTCTCAATACACAAATTTGGGAGCACCCTTTGCAAACCCTTATGCAAAGCTGCTGGGCAGGCCATGACATCCCACTGCCTGGAGAGCAAGCTTCCCTTCTGCGTTCCTGCAGCCCTGGGATGTTTTGCCTGCCCTCAGCACTGCCACCACGACAGACTTGTCAGTTCTTTGATTCTCAAATAATTTGCAATTCCATCCTGATAAAGGATGAACTGTGTGAACTCACCTGTCTGGTTTTCCAGACAGAGAAATGAGAAGGTGAGCCACTTATATCTGCCTTTACACAATTGTCTATGTTTGCTACCTGCTCTGATGTTCACTTTGACAGAGGCAGTTTACAGATCTGGGGTCAAAGTCAGGCTATTGTTAAAACATCCCATATTTTTGAAGAGAAAACAATGGAAATAATGAATAGAAATTAAGTCACATAACTGCTGTAAAAACAAGTGTGCAAATGGCAACAGCCTGATGGTTGAGTCTGGCTAATTTGGTAAATCCTGTAGTGGGACTTTTGCTTTTGCAATTATTTAGGTGTCGCCCTATATAAAGTCAAGAGTATTAAAATCAGCTTGAATCTAAACTGAGATAGTCTCACTTGCTGTAGAGAATGTATGTTGTCTCCCAGTTTAATTATCTGGAGAGCTTGAATGAAAATAATTCTTAATGTATGCAGTATATATGTAGCTCAACAAAATCATTGAAAGAGCTTAGTCACACTGTAGTGTTTTATTATTTGTAAATAATTTTGGTTTAAGAAACAGAACAACTGCACCCTCTAGTGACAGTTTGTACATGTACCAGGGGATCAAGGCAGCATTTGCACTGTGGTGTGCATGAGCGAAGTACAGATTTCCTGTTGTAGAACAGGCAAGCTTTGATGGAAATAGAGCATTAGTTATTTATTTAAATGTATTGAAGAGAGTCTTAGAGCATTGCCTTTTCTGTTTAGGACTTCAGAGCCTGTCACTGAGTATCAGACACAGTGAATCGCTATTTATGTTGAGCACATTTGGTTAGAAAGGAGCTGTCACATTGCTTGTCAATGTGTCATGTCATGCTTTTGGTTATTGCTAAAAAGAACTTACTTCTTGTTAGGAATATCATTAATAAAACCCTGTATGTTTGACTGGTGTAATGTGACAGTGTGTCAAGTGTGCTATAAGCAACACCAATTTTTCCTGTAGGGAAAAAAGCCATCTCTGAGTTATTTGCATGCATTAGAAATGCACAGCTTCCTCTCTGAACTTACGCAATCTGCAGTCTTGTGGATGCAATGCTATTGTAACACTATTTTCACCAAAGTACTCGTAAGAAGTCTGTAATGAATTAAATGCAATTGCTATTAGGACTTACAGGTCAAGGCTAAAAATGCATCTGTTGATATACAGGAATATTGTTGAAAGACGTAACTAAACCAGAAGCAGAATAAGACACTGTTGGTGACTATTCAAAGCATCCGATTCAGCCAATGTTTTGACTTTAGGTGCTTAGCTAGAATGCAGGTTTTAGAAAGACTCTTAATTCCTTAAATGATCTTGATCTTTCTTGGAAATGGTGTCTGTCTTGCAGCTGCTGACAGTGCGTTGATACTGCTTTGCTTGTCACCTGCTGATTCATCGCTATTGCTTCCTGCTGTCCCTACTCATCTTTGCTGGTTCACTCCTTTCCCTTAGCATCTGAGAGCTGATATTCCTTCAAATGGAGAGGTGGTTTTGTCAGCGAGTGAGGCTGTGTGTTATGCTGGCTGGAACAGTTGTCAGACGTCAGAATGTGCTTGCCATATGTACTTCCTGTGGAGATTTTCCTAATTATTAATTGCGTGAGTTTTGAAGTAGACGTTAATGGGCAATGGAACATTTTGTGTTTTTCAACAGTGAGATAATATCTCATAAAAATAGTTTTAAGAGGCATTGAAATTTTCACATGAAATTTATTTCCTTTGTTGGTGTTTGTCTACTAACAAGCACATTTCTTTTTTTGGGGTATTATGTTACTGTTGCCTGAGCTAGCCAACAATTTTTTTTCCCCTCTCTAAAGACAGATATTACAGAAAAAATATGGAAATGTAGTATTATAGGATGTCTGTAATCAACTGTTGCCATTATGATATTAAAACCCTTAAAGATATAGTCTATTAAAAACCCTCAAACATAGGTTTTAAAAATACTTCTAAAAGGAAGCCGTTACAAATGTGCATCAATTCTTATAATCTTCAACCATTTTGTTTGCATGTCAGAACACCATAGGAGCAGAGCTATTTGAAAACTGTTAAACCTTCACATCTGTATTTGCCTGTGGTTAATGATGAAAAAATTCTGTGCTCTGGAGCTCATAATACTGATACTCGGTCGAGTATAGATACATAAATGAGTCATGCGTGAATTTTTGTCCTGGAAAACTTTCATTGATGCAAGTATCATTAGATAATACTTAGTGTAAACTCTGGGGCAGAAGACCCCACTTCTAGTTTAATTGGTATTTACTTAAAATCTAGTCAATTAAAAAATATTTTTAAAACAAATATTTGAAAGATCAGACTTAATTCATAGATTATATTTTGCAAAAGGCAGAAAGTTGCAGATGGCAAAGTTCAGCAAAAAATGTGCTTTTCAGTTAAAAAAAACAAAAACAAAACAACAAAATTTTTTTTTTTCAAAAATCAAATATTTTAATAAAAGTACTACCTTTTTCCCTTCTCCGAAACATCTTATTGCAAAGAAAATTCCAAGGCTGCCTGCATTATATGCCATGTTACAGTAGTTATGTTAGTATAGGAGGGATTAGAGTAACTACCGAGATGAATCTGTTCTACTTGAGTTAATTCTTTCTGCTGTTCAGTGGTATTTCCATTAACAGAGTTCAGCAGAACAAGTGTGAAAATCTGAAATCAAATCAAGAGCCTGGTTCAAATCCCAAACTAAAATTTATATGCAATATTCTCGTTAGATATAAACTTAATTTAAATTCCAGTGGCATTTCCCAACTTTTCTACAGCTAAACCAAATTTAGTGACTGCAGGTACATGCATCTAGAGGTTTCTGAAAAGGAAAAAAAGGCTGCTTGTGCACACTTGGGCGCTCTCGCATTCAGCTCTGGTTGTGACACGGTTTCTTACAGGACAAGCCATCCCATTCATTGCAGTAACTCTCGTGTAATGAATAGTTCAGGGTGCCCCTAATCAGCCCTTGATTTTATGAATTCAGAAATTGTTTCAGGAAAGCAGACATTTTGTTAACTCTGCATTCATCACTGAGCTGTGAAAAATTACTTTTAAAAGAGGGTATCTTTTAGCTGCCCACATCCGTGATAGAAAGAAACCCCTGTAAAACCGTGTTTTTATGAAGTGCCATGAAGTTTTCCCAGTTGGTAGTGGTGTAAACACAGGCAACAGCAAACCAGTACTTTGAAACTTGGCTTGTCGTGCTACATTGATTCACAGAGCAGGTCCAGGACACCCAGTGACAGTGCGAGCTCCCTGGGCTGCCCACCATTTCTCTTCTGCTGCCAGCACCCAGCTCCATCTTCCACTTTGGGTCAGGTATAAACATGCCAACAAGAATTTTAATTTAATCTCAAGTTAGATGAAAACCAGGCTGACTACATTAGTCAGGTTGTTTCTGTTGTCTTCATGTCTGTGATTTTCAGTCTGGAAAGCAGGTTATCGATTCTGGTCTGTAAGTGCTGTACACACTTGTTCATTAATTCCACCCCCACTCCCCCCCCCCCCCCCCCGGTACAGTCTTGTTAGTTAACTGTTAATGAGTGTTGATTACCATTGGGGTTTTTTGGCTTGGGTAAGGTGTAGGAGTCAGGCTGAATTTTTCCTCTCATCAGTATCAATACCTCAAGTTTTCTTAAAAGTTTCCTCTTAAAAAAAAAAAAAAAAAGGGGTTTGCTAACTTGGATTAGAATCTATTCTTATGGTGGTGGTTATATTTTAAGATGTTATTGTATTTTCCTGCCAATAAAGTGAGAATCAATAAGGTGGCACTAAGTTTTGATCTGTGATTTCAATCTGATCTTTAACACTTATTAGTGTCCAGCATGTCATTAAAAGTAGAAAGCCAGATTTGTGTGTTAGCATTTGTAGTGGTACCTTAACAACAAATGGTGATTCTTATAAATATCGTATATAGCAGTACCTCAGTGACAAGTGGTGACCCCTGTAAATATTTGACCAGTTACAGAACTTGTCAGATGGCTCGTTATGCATGATAATCCTGGAAGAATTTTTACATGCTGTGAAAGGGCTGCCAGGTATGTTTTTAATTCCTGTTGGCATTGAGAAACATTCTACAATGTGATCTAAATGTCATTTGGGGAACAATTGCATTTTATGCTGAAATAAAACTTTTAGTTGTTTTTGATAATGTGTAGAAGCTAACCTCGTTATGTTGATGCAATACCATGCTCCTTTATGAAGGTGTTAACTATTTTTTTCTGTGACCTTCAAATGTGTGTGCCACGCTCAGTTCTTTCTTACTAAAACTGTGCGATTTAACATTTTCTTTTTTTGAAAGTCTGAAAGGATGTGACTTTAGGAAAACTATGTGAATTTGTACTAACTATAACGGATGGTGTTGCACCTTCTCCCCCACTCCTTCGTGTTCAGAGACTCTTCATTGGAATTTGTTCTGCTTGAAGTAATTCCTTGTGGCATAAGGCGTCTGATAGCTCCAGGAAACTGCTGCTACTGCAACAGGTGCTGTGATTTGGGTCTTTTTTGTGAATCTACTGTGTGTGCACCAATTCTGGGTGTGCCTAGAGCTATAGGCTAAGTTATTGTGGTCACCAGCTTCATAAAATTTGCAACAGAAGATCTGATGTGCTTTATTGATTGTTACAAGTTACGTAGGTGCAGTTTGGAGGTTTTGCTCATTCCCAAGCTCGGTGTCTCCCCTTCCCCTGAAATGGGGCTTGGGGAAGGAGGGTGGGCAGTACTGGGTTTCAGGGGAATAATTTGATCATGGTGAACAGGGTGAGAGAAGTTTAGCAATGGACTTTATACAGATTAAGTGAGAGGTAAACCAGAGACTATTTCTAACTAATTCAATAGGTTCTGAACAGTGATAATTGGAATAGTGAGGAAGTTTTGGATTTGGGAATCATCATGGAAGGATAAAGGACTAAGATATCACCTTGATACTGAGGAAGGAATTAGAGTTGCCTCTGTTACACCCCTGAATGACAGACTGGTTGTTAAGGCTGCCGAGTGGGGAGCAGGCTGTTGGCAGTGGCTGCGGCCAGCTTACATGGAGCAGCGGGCCATGTGGAAGGAGTGAGTGAGGCATCTGTGTGCTCTGCCCTCGCCAGCAGGGCCTCTGGTCTTGGGTTAGTCCTGGTCAGACAGAGCCAACTGGTGGCGTTCACCAAAATTCACCTAGTCTGGCAGCAATCTGTTTGCATCTTTCTGTTGAGATATCAGAAGCAATCCTGAAGGATGGCCTCCTGAGGGGTGCTGGATGGTTAGAGATGAGCTGTGAGGGAGTGTAATTTAACCTTCAGCAGAAAGGGGCATAACCAGTTTTTAAGAAAATAGTGTGAAGGTGTTTGCCCTTTGTTTTATCTGTATTGATCAATCCGCCTCAGCCCTTGCGGTGTTGAGGCAGACTCGGTGAGATCCATACCAAAAGGTAAGCTGTGCCCTCCTGCAGCAATGAGATCCTTGCAGCCTTGTCCCAGGGAGAGCGCTGACAGCCCTGCTGAGGGCTGGGCAGCAAAGGCCAGAGGAGCTGTGCTGAATCACTGCCTACCTAAAGAGCTTTGGCAAGTGCCCTCCTCTTAGTTGGCATTGCTGCTGTGAAATCTTTGGTTTTTGTTGGTGATTAATCCTTCACAGCTAGAGAGTGAAATGTCTTGTTTAATTCTGTATCTTTTCAAAGTACTTTTCAAGTACTAGCAAGTAATTGTACACAGCAGCTGAATGAAAGTAATACAAGTGATTGTGTTCTTTACGCTGCTGTATTTGTAACAATGTTACTGATGTTATAGAAATACAACCAGACTGTGGTGTGATAATAACGTTTCAAAATATGCTGCCTATGTGCAGATCATGTCAATGATTAGGTATTTAATGTTCTTAGCACTTTTTAAAAACATGTCATTCGATTCACCATTAACAGAGAAACTTGACTATAACCAAGCAATGATCTAAAAGTCTGATGTGGGTTTGCTCTCTATACAATGAGTTAAAATCAAAAATTATGTCATTCCACACAGTTTGAAATTTATTAGCATATTTCTGGATACTAGAAAGAAATATGAGAAAGATGCAGAAGAATGATTCATCATGGAGGTTTGACTATACTGCAGAGAGGCACCAGTAAAACCCGCGACAATGAGCTGCAGAAGTGATAGAGGCAATTTATCGTATTACAAATATATACGGTTTATATGTGTGTATACAGACACATAAACAATATTTGTATATATACACGTACATGTGAACAGTGTCTTAAAATGCATTTTCACAAATAGTCCGTATATGCATCCACGTGTATTTATACGAAAATGTGTTGTAAAACATTGCTAACCTAAGCCCTGACACCGGCCCTGAGTACCAGGCCACGGTTTTATCCTTCAGACCACAAGGCGCAGCTGCGCCTGCAGGGGAAACTCCCGTGTGTGCGCAGGGGAAAGCCTGGAACTGCACAGCAGTGGAGCTGGAGCCAGCACAGTGCTTCATGGATCTGTATGATCTTGCAGTTTTGGTGTGAGCTTTCTCCCAGGAAAGGCTGGTGACATCATGCATCGGTGCTCGACAGTCCAGGAGAGGTCTGATGCAATCTGCCAAGCCATAAGAAATCAATGAACCATTCCTAGTTCTATGTAATATTTACCTAATGCAGTTTTAGGGCTCTTTTCACAGATTAGTATATAATTCACTGAATGTGAATTGGTTGTATATATCAAAATCCATTTATTGTTTTTCCTAGATAGTCCACAAGATGGTAGTGCACCAAAATCATGTCTCTGTACATTATGCTGTGTAAATGTTTTTTCTAAACCTCATTTAAATTTGCTGGCAATTCAACAAACAACAGCAGCAACAAAGATCATGGGTTCATCTAGGTCAAGTAATATATTTTGAAAGTAGATGTGCTGGAATTTACCTGGGTAACTCCTATTAATGCTTGTCATGAAGTTAAATAGTATACGCAATTTCAAAAGGCTCTGTGCATCTCTGCATAGAAATATCTGGATTTCTGTTTTCTACCTTTGGAAGAATAACTTGCAATTAAGAAACTTCAGGCATGTGGTGGGACTCTGGATAGTTACTGTCCAGTTTCACTTTTTTCCCTATTACACACTGTGTGTCAGAATTTACTGATAAAATATTTTATGTGGACAATATAATTTTTATTTCATTTCTTTTAATGTGCATCAAAAATACTAACTTTCAAAATATTCCTAAAATTCCCTGAAATCAAGATGAGTGTGAAAGACTTCATAGGGGATTGCTTGCTAATTTCTGTTGACTCCACCAATACAGGGAAACGGTATTGATCATTCCATGTGCTTACAGCCTAGTTTCCCAGAAATGATTGTTCTGGGATGGATGGGAGGGATGGATGTAAACCCCTATGTTTTCTCCCATTCTTCTAAACTCTGATTCTTGTGCCTTCTTCAGCTAATTCTGGCTTTCTCGTGACTCCAGTGAAGTCAATGAGAATTTTATCATTGGTGTTACAGTTGCACCCCATCTATGTATTTAGCTGCTGTGAGTAATTGTGCTAAACTTGTTTACTGATATTTGCTGCAGCTCTCCTGACAGATCCCTGCATCTGCCACTGCCTGATGATTATGCTTCAGGCCATCATTAGAGGGAATGAGCCAAATTCTTTTCTTTGCAATCTGCACCTCTATCATCTCCAGGATTACCTGGACGGATCTTTGTGCTTATTTGCAGGTGGAAAAGGAGTCCCTCAGTACTGGGAACGGTAATATGGGGAAGAATTTCTGAATAATTAGACATGCAAGTACTGGTGCTTCCAGACTTGCAAGCGCCTCTGTCCCTTTCTGGGGCTCCACTGGGTCTAAGTGGCGTTGACTTCTGTCTAACCTAGAGATGGAAAAAAGGAATCCCATCTTACCTTATCCGTGGAGTTGCCTTCTCCAGCTGTCTTTGACTGTGGGAGAATCATGGGAGTGGGCATGGCTGGTGGGAATGGTCCCTGCTCTCAGCTCCCTGGCTGACAGCTTCATTGCTGAGCTGTCAAACTAAGCAGCATGGCCTATTGAGTCTTGCTCAGACAGGTGTCAGCCAGTGCCCCCTTCTGGGATGCTGCACAGGCATTGCCTCCCTCTCAACAACTTGCCGTTTATCTCAATTTCTCCAAGCAGATGAGCTTGCAGTTCTCCCCTGCAACAAGAAGGGGATTTATATGGGTTGGACAGGGCTGTACATGATGTGGGAAAGGCTGTTCCACACCCTTTCTTACAGCTGCAACAAAGCAGTGGGAGGCTGTGCTCCACAGGTGATTCAGGTTGGCCACAGGTTGGCACAAGCGTTTAAGTCTTTCAAATGCATGGGCTGGAGTTGCAGATTTGGGGAGCTGCACTGTCCTGGTGATCCCAAAGCCCATGGACACGGCATTGGATGATGTGATGATTGCCATGCTATTACACGAACAAGAATGCTGACTTATAGACCTGCCTGGATGTTTGTTATTTTAAAGAAAAACAATGGGTTGCTGATGGATAATGTGAAAGTGAGACAGAAAAACTAGTTGTTAAATGCCATTTTGTATCTCTAAATAGGTGGTAGCTGGATTAAATGTAAACTTTGTGGATGGGTTTAATATCAGGTGGTGTTGTGAGCTTTTTTCCATTTTTTTTTTTATTTGTTAGATGTTTTTTGTTCTGACAAATCTATTAACCCACAAGTTTAGCTACAGCATTTGCCTGCCAAGTCTAATTTTAAGGTAAAATCACTTTTTTGAGCAACTGAGGCCTAAAATAGCCTTTAATGAAAATAGCAACAGACACTTAACTCTACCCGTTCCAGCCAGATGTCATAATAATGTGAACCATCAAAGTGAAAAGTCGCTTTTGATCAAAGGTATCTTGAAATCTGTATTGATAGAAGATAGTTGGTATGATATGTAACTTTACCATGTTCTTAGTATGCCTTTTTGTATACTGCATGGTAAAAACAGGCTTGGGTTTTTTTTCACTAAGAGATTACACTGAATTCTTTATTTTTTGGTTAATCTACAGTACCACCTGGAAATATTACTTTAATGGAGCTCTTCAGTGAGTATCCCCATAGAGCACATTCTGATGTGCTCGACTCCCTCTGCTGCCTCCTTTCCCTTCTTACATGGCCTTGACTATTTGCCCATGGCTTTATCTGTGCCAGGTATGACACAACCCCTTTACAGTTACCAGTGCGAACAGCTTGTCCTAAAAACAGTGTGATCCAGAAGGGGAAGAAATGTTCTGTTTAGGGCCTGGTCCTGAGTGGCTGTGTTGAAACCTAATCTCTGCTCTTACAATGAGTTTCCACGGGCATTTGGTATATGCTTGAAAATCGAGGACTTGGCTTTTTGAGGAATTTTTTTTTATTTTTTTTTTTTTTTTTTTTGGATTTTAAGACCCCCCTGTATTCACTTTCTGATTGTAGGAGTAATAGTTTCATCACCATGGCAAACAGGTGACCTGAAAAGTCAAATACTCCAGATGATGGGGTCAAGTCAGGCTTTTTCATTATCTTATGCATATAAGATAGTAGTAGTCACTAGGTTATCTGCATTTATTAATGTCTCTGCTGCCTGGACTTACACTTGTGCGATAACTTTATTCTCTGCCAAAGAGAAGAAAAGAAATGAGGCTTTAGGTTACTCAGAACTTCCTTGAGAAAGATTTAAATTATCAGTAAAACATGACACTGTTGTTCTTGCTAGTCCAGGTTGGGTGAGTTTGTTTTAATAATAATAATTAAACAAACAACCCAACCCAAAATATTGACTTGAAATTTGAGCAAGAAAGAATAGTTTTTATGCACTTCTTACTACAGGGCTCTTTTGTGAAGGGAGTTCGAAATCCCAGTGGTGACAACAATGTTATTTCTTGCTTTGATGGAGTGCATAAATTGAGTTGGATTTATTTCTTCAGAGTATGGAGCTGAAGTTTGCTGTGTCTTGTGGTTCACGATGGCTGGAGCTGGGCTTGTGGAAAGTGTTCATACAGGGGAAGGCAAAAAGGGGGTACCTGGGTTCAGATAGACTCTAGGGTAATGGCAAGGAATGGCTTTCCTTTTGTACCTGAGAGAAGAGCTAAGTTGTAAGCTCAGCAGTCATCAGGTAGGGACATAGAACAGTCACATCGGGAGGAGTGACTGCATAGAACTCTAACGACAAAAAATAGTTATTGTTGTAAAGGCTAAAAGTCATCCAAAACAGTTTGAGTTTGTCTGTTATATTGTAAGGATTTAGATGAATTTAAGCAAGAGAGGTCTTACCCGGTTATGCTGTACTATGTTTTTCCAATAATGAGTCTCAGCTGTCTTCTGTTTTCACTTTTTTATTGGTATTGACATCAGTTAGCGCTTCTCCACCCCGCCC
>VWZZ01003796.1:40320-91543 GCA_013399095.1 Psophia crepitans | reverse complement strand
GTCAGATCTCGAACCTTAAGAAAATACCATTCACACAAAACTGCAGCAACTTACCATAAGTCTCTGGAAGCAACTCAGAATGATTTTATGCTCAGTCATTCAGAAGTCAGATTATTGCAAAGCTAAGGGAATGTTCATGGAATAGAGACAAAGTTTATTGGTTTACCCTTTGAAATGCCTAATCCCTGCTCTTTAGACATGCTGCACCCTGCCACCTGTTTCAGCAGATCGTTGGGAAAAGCCTTTTAAACTTTAAGGTGACTTTCCAGCTGGGTTGTATTTAACTGATGGTTTCAACAATACAAGCAAGCTCCAGTCCCTTATTGGGATGCTGGCAAACTCCTGGATCAGAGAATATCTTGTTGCTCATGCTTCTGCCAAGATGTTACTACCTTCTGTTACTTCATTTCCAGAAACACCAACTCAGTCTTGTCCTGAAATAAATGAGCTTTAATTTGTCTGTTGCTCAGCCTTTCTTCTGAAATGCCATTTGCAGATGACTTCTTTCATGACTTGGTGGCATTTCTGAGACCATCCTTTCAGGCTTGCTTTGCTTTAATTTGTATCAGTTACTTAGATATTACTTCACTGACCTCAGTAGAAAGATTCTTGATTTGTACACCTATATAGTGAGGTCTGAATCATATCCTTTGTGCATAAAATTATATCATGATTTTATATCCTTTGTGAGTCTGAGTACTACTAGAAATTACATTGCACTTTTGAGGGGACAATGAGATTCAGTCATTTAAATCACAACTGTATGAAGTGGGTGAAATATAAACATAATTCTCTACTGGGGGAAGGAACTGGGTAAGATTAATGTATGTCTTCCTTCATCTTGAACATTTCAATATTTGACCAGAGCCTTGGTGGTTTGGATTTCTTCATTATGTTTTGTACCAACAATTTAGAACATGCAGGTACCTCCTTAATGTGTCTGCGCTCAGTCCAATAGCATGATCAAAAAGGCAAATAACATTAGGACGAACTCAGAACAGAATGGAAAACAAAATAAAATTATATTCCTTTATTACTTTGCACTGTTCTTGCACTGGCAAGGGTTTCTGTTGCTCCATTGCCCCATATTTCCTCATGGAAAAGATGTAAAATGAGAATGGATGAAGAGAATGACAAAAGAACCATTTCTTATACAAGGAGAAATTAAATAGAGTAGGTCTCTACAGTTTGGAGAGGAATGAATAAAGGGAAATATGATAAAGGTGAATAAAATAATGTCTGATGTGGAGAAGATGAGCAGAAAATGAATCATTGGTGTTCTTATACAATTTAAAGGAAATGCTCTTTCTATGTGCAAGGTACAGCTTAAATTGTGGATCTCACTGCTGTCCAGTCGTGAATGCAGAAAGTATCTATGGTTCCAAAAGCAATTTCTGCTTCCAGGCTTACTTGCCTACTTAATTTCTTTATAGCTGCATTTGACAGTTTGGATTCGGTGCATGTCAATTTATGCAAATTTTGGTAACTGTGAGCCTTGAAAATGCTTGTCAGACACCTAAGCCAAAGCACTGCATCAACATTAGGCTTCCTTTCCATGGGAAGAACTGGGGGTTGCCATCCCTCTAGACAAATTGACAATAAAAAAGGAGTACCTGGCTTTTTATGCCCATGATGGTGGTCCTCAATTTTTACTGCAAAATTCCCATGGGATACTAGAAGAGTTTGTCTTTATTACCTCTAGTCCTGTTCTTAGAGCTGCCAGGCGGCAGCAGGTGTACCCAGGTTGTCTTTTCTGGTTTACTGCTTCTCCAATCTTGATTTTGCATGATTTTCCCCAGTGGAAAAAAAAACCCCACAAACCCTAAAAAAAAACCTCCTTCCCAAAAAAAACCCAACCCTGAAAACCCAGCAAAACTCTCCAAACACATAGCCCCAAATCCAATTTGCCTTTAATATAGCTTCTTTCTACCTGACTCTTCCCAAAGTTAGATAGAAATGGACCAAAGTTCATTTCCAGAGGGGCAAAATTCTTTTTAAAGTCCCCGAGTGTAGACCTGCCTCTTAGCCAGGCCTTTCTAAAGGCCAGGACACACTAGGTACAGACACGTAGCTGAAATTTTAAACCATTTGAACATGGTTTCTATTTCCTGTCTTGGAAAGGAAACTTAGGCAAAAGTACTGGCTAGTCATTCCTTGCTCTCCCTTGTGTAAAGGTCTAGAGTTTGCACAAAGGGATAGTATAAGCCTCAAAAATTGCCGCTCATAGAACTATCTGTTGTGAGTGAGCATATCACTTAACCAAATCTTTTTTCTCTGTGATGTCAATACTGGTAATAATCTTAATTTCTAAATAGTTTTTCAAAACTGTTATTCTTTTCCTCATCAGATTTTTGCATAGGTTTATCAAAAACTGTTTGGAGAAGCTTGACTTTGTAAGATTATATTTTTTTCCTGGTACGTTATTTTAAATGCTAAAAAGTATGAATAAGAAGCAGAAGTATTTTACCACTTTGGAAATGAAAATCACAGTGGCTACTAGATATATGCTCCTGGATTAGATTTCTGGAATAATAAACATTTTAAAAACAGCTACGTTCAGTAATCTCGTCGATATACTTGGGTGACTACTTGCCACATCCGTATGTATCAGTTTGAGGTTTTCCTTAGCAGACTTGATAACACAGGTGAAGAGGAGCATCTTTGATTTGTGCTTGGAGCTTGAAAAAGAACCCCACAAACATTTACTACTAATTTAATACCTCACTGTGCAATTTAAGGGTTCTGTAAGTATTCCTGTAGGTCACCTTTGCACAGTGGGGTCTCTCGTATATGTGTGTTTTCTTTTAAATACAATGGGAACTTCAGAAAAATCACATAGGAAAACCTCAGAAGCAGCAATGTAGAAGGCTATCCTTATTTTCTTTTTCTGGCTCAGGGAGAGATGTCTTGCTACTTCTGACTGATAAAATCTTCATTTGACTTAAGTGCACTTTTTGCTGATGTACTTACTGGCAGTGATCATCTGTGTTTCCACAACTTCCATTTGGAGAGCAGTAGAACACAGAAAGAGAGTACCTTTTGTAGGTAGGGGGTTTTATCAGGTTCTTCATATGATCCAACAATATTGGCTGTGTTGATAAATTGGGGGTTTCCTATACAAAACAGATTGCATTTTTCGGAATCTCCGTTGGTTTTGGCTTCAGAATCCCCTTTGGGCCTTTCCAGTTTTGGCATCTCATAAATTACTGCTCATCCTTGGGCCCTGTAAACTGGAAAATAGAAGTAGCCCCACTGAGACAACAAAGTCCAAAAATCTGCTAAGTGAAGGAGAACTTTAAGGGCTGCAACCTGACTCACTGTGATCTTTTCTAGATGTCCTGAAGGTTACCCAAGCGAGAAATTGAAAATTTATCTTCTTGTTTATGTATTACTGGACTAATTAATTTAAAACAAACAAACAAAACTCCCCAACAAATAAATCATGTAGAGAGTCATTTTTTCCACGAACTGCCCCGAATCTTGCTGTCATTGTGCTTAGGTGGTGGTGAAGTATTGAAACACAAAGAAAACCTTCTGGTTTTTTCTTTCTACTTTTTTAACAGAGTATCTACAGTTTTCCTTGGTGCCTCTGCTTTTCAATTTGTGCATGTGTGTTTAGTTTAACTCCAGTTTCCCAAGCGAATGAAGGTTATACAATTGTAAAAGGCATTTTGAGAACTATATGGAATGTTGAAGAGGACCAGATGCTATGGTGGGTTAGAGATGTGGGAAAGAAACTGGAGGCATGGTGAGGGTGAACAAAGTGGCAGCCAAGGAAGGGCTGGAAGGGAGCAGCAGGGAAACTGTGGCAGTAGCCTAAAAGAAATACTGGGGACCTAAAATTGTTGTGCAAGGAGAAATATGATCCAAACATGACACGGAAATCAGACCTAATTGGCTCTGCTTTTCAGGGAGCAACCTGTTTAAATTTGCAAAGTGATGTGGGATTTTGGGCAGTGTACCTATAATACACATGGAATGAATTAACATACACATCCAACTGAATATGTAATAATGATTTCATTTTCTTTTTAAGGATAAAAGTGTGTCCTTCAAAGTGGCTTCTATTTGTATCTTCTTGTACTGGCAGGCCTGCCCATACCCCAGACAGCACGGCAACAAACTGCCAGAGAGCTTTTCTTTTCCTGTAGACAGTAGTAGTCAGCCTTTGTTGTTGGGGAGGTCGGGTTGACCCAGAGCTGGCTCCAACAACCTTCCAGGAACTGGCGTACGCTGATGCTGTGGCAGCTGCTCCCGTCTGCAGTAAGACTGTGGCTTCTGAGACTTCACATGCTGTAAAAACTAAAACCAGACACTCTTGTAAAGTTTTGGAGGGCAACACTGGCTATCCAGTGCTTAAAGCAGGTAGGAATGGGCTTGGAGGAGGCTGTAGGGTAAAAGTCCAGGTGGCAGTAGTCCGTCGTCTTCCCTGACACCAGTTCGTACTGATAAAAAATCTTGTCCAGTGCTTTTAAGTTGTTGCAGTTTAAAGTGCTTCTCTCTCCCTTGGTCTCTCCTTGTGTGTGGACTCAGTTGCTACACCACTAAACATGTATCTTACTAAGGCAAAACGAGAGATGCTTCAGTTATGCGGGTATCCTGTTTATAATACATTTATCATGGAGATGGTAATTTCCAACCCATTTTAGAAGAAGCAAAGAGGATATGTCAGTTTGTCATTTGAATACCTGCAGCATGGGTGTTCTTCCTGCCTATCTTTTTCATACCTTGGGTTTTGCCTTGGATGCTGTTGATGGAATACAGGTGAATGCTTGCTGTCTTTCTGCTTGAGTTTACATGCTTAGCCACACCTACTGCTGGTGTTAATTTCACTCCTTTGTTAAACTAGAGAAAACAATATAACTACACTTAAAAATAGATGGCTCTAGGCCTCCTGTAAGATAGCAGGGAGAGGGAAGTGGTGGCAAAGGGCATGTTTTATGCCCTGGTCCCAGCACAGAATACACTGTAACATGCTGCTTTTGTGAAGCAGAACGTAGGTGGAAAAAATGAGCCACAGAAAATAAGATTGCATCTCAATTTTTATTTTATTTGAGGTGCACACTGCTAGTTTTTATTACTGCTTGATAACCCTGCTATTTGTTTTGAGTTAATGGTGTAATTGGAGATGTCTTCATAACAACAGGAGTTCCAGTCTGTGCTTTTTTGTCTACGGAGAAAATCTATAGGTTTTGTGGTTTAAAAGCACAAGTGTGAAAAATAGCAAGGTTACACCCTGCCTGCATTAACACTCAAGGGTTGAAGCTGCAGAGTAGGATTTTCTTCAAAAGCAAAGACTGAGCATGCCTTGTTGTGGGTATAAGTGTTCCAGCAGCACTTTGGATCTCTGAGTGCAATGGTGAGATCATGGTTATCATAAAGGCTATTATGGTGATGAGACAATTATTCAGCCTACACACTGGAAACCTGTGCGAACTAGCTGATTCCGATTAGCGCTTCTTTTTTTCACTGAATAGTATGTAAATTGTTCATTTACTGTAAACTGTTCACAAATGCACAGTTCTTGTGATGCAGTCCGAACCTTGTTTTCCATTATCGCATACTCTGTACCCTCAGCCAAACTACACAGCTGCTCAAACTGTGTTTGTACTGGGTTGCAGCCCCTAACTTGCAGGTTGGTTAGCCTGTCTTCATGCAGCCTGCAGATACCCTTCGGAATACCTACCATAACTCTAGAAAGTAGCTTTAAGGCTACAAACTAAACTTTAAATTTTTTTCCTGCTTTTATAAGTTATCTAATATCTATTTAAAAGGTACACATTATTAACCACTCTGCAACTTTAGGCAGTGCTTTTGCATTTTAACACCAAAAGTGTTGCACTCTTTATAGAGAGTCTATACAAAATTGCAATTTTGTGTGTGCAGTAGAACAGAACATCCTGTGTAAGAAAGAAGCCCTGCTTAGGACTTCTACTCACAGAAGTAATGAAGATGTGATGACAGAATAAGAGATGAAAAAAGCCTATTAGATCATTTCAGTCATTATCCTGACAGTGCATAATTGTTCTTTACAATTCTTTTCTGTATTTTCTAGCTCAGTTTTAAATGGCCAGTTGATGGGCTTCCACCATTTTCTTTAGAGCAGAATTCTGTAATGTGCCTGTAATTTATGCCAAGAAGTCTGCTCTGTTGTATGTTTCACGTGGTTTATTGTGTTTAATTCCTCTTCATTTTTAAACCCATGGACTAATTTCAGATTTTTTTTAAATTCTGTTTTAGCTACACTAAGAAATAAATTTTTAAGTCTTTCAAACTCACCAGAATAATTCAGACACATCACTATTCTCTTTTGATTTGGATCTTTATTTGGAGCTCTGGTATCTGCAGCAAATTCTTCCGATAAGTTGAAGCATGCTAGCGGTCATAGATTTTTATATTAGGAACTGAAAATGTATTTCTAACTGTCCAGTCTTATTAAAACATATAAGACTGAAATAAACTAGCTTTATGCGGTCACAGTAAGGTTGAATTAAGAACAGCCTTTTAGAAGCTGGGGTGTCTGTGGTCCTCTTGGTATGGTGGTCATAGGATGGTCCTGAGTGTCACTGACATAAATACTGGTAAAGAGATCCAAACATGTTTCTGTTCTGGTCATGGTTAGGATTATATTGCAAAGATTTTCTCTGTGAATGGCCAGATAACTAGCCTTATAAATACCTAGTATCTCCAGATTTCTAGTCTAGGAAAGTGGCAGGGGCACAGGAGTTCTCCGTTTCTTCAAACATTTATACATTTGATAGTGTAGTTGGCATTTTTATGTTTTAGACAATTTCTTACACATTAGTCTTCTAATGCTCACTTTTGTATTCAGTTACATTAAATACATCATGTGTTTAGGACACTGGCATGTCTTGTTTCAGAACTGCTATTTGGGGGGCTATCTGACCCACAAGAGGCGGACTCAGGGTCACTTTTGTCTTTGTTTGGTTTTGTTTTTTTTTTCCTAAGTACAAACAATTTTAGCGTTCAGCACTTGCTTCCTGCAAAGGAACTATGCACATGTGTTTTCTTGATTTTGTAGTGTCTTGCTGACTTCCATAAACCTCTGTAGTAGCATGGATCCTATACATCTCTCGTAAAGATCAATGATGAAGTTGCTGAGTGTCTCTTGCATTCTGCTGTGGAGCTTCATTATTCTTACTGTTAGAAATTTGTATAGTATTGTACCCAAGTCTGTGTTGCTGCAATTTAAACTTTTAACTCCTATTGCTGTCCATAGTGATAGTGGGGAACAGACTATTTCCTTTTTGCATTTTGGCAAGCTTTGATGGACTTGAGGACTGTTATCATGTTCCATTAGTCATCTTTTCTTTAACCTAACTGAGGTTGTGTGTTACAGACTTCTGATTGCTCTTGTTTTCCAAATATCCCTGTCTTTCTGGGAGCAGAATAGCAGAAGTCAGTCACAGTATATCTGCAGCTTTGCAGATGCTAAATAGAGGAGAAAGTGTGTTTTATTGTGCAGGCTGTACTTCTACACTCTGCTGTGCTCTTGTCCCATGGTGAACTTGCAGTGTTTTATACCCTCCAGACTGCTGAAGAACAGTCTTAACTGCTTGTTTCCCAGCCTGTGCAAATAGTTTTGTTTGGTTTTCTTCCTTATCATTCTCACTGAAATTAATCTGTTTTGATTTGGCTCCCCCCAACCTATTCCTCTGGTTTACTTACCATTTTGATCTAAAATTTCTCTAACATGCATACACTTCTTGTAGTTTTCTGCACTGATAACAAACTTTCTATGGCCCAAGTAAAGAAAACAGTGGAGAGAAGCAAAGCCATGACAGACTCTTGCAAAGCATCTGTCCGTTTTGATAATGAAGGTTAACATCTCATTCCTGAGTTCAGTTACCAGACCCCTCTTGGATTAATCTGACAATCTTTTCATTGACACATGTCCCTTACCTTCCTGATGAGAATGTCAGGTACAAGTATGCGTCTTTAGTTCTCATGGAGGTTTGCATCCAGTCATACGGAGGCTTTTTTGGTGGGTCTTGGGTTTGGTTCTTTTTTTGGGGGGTAGGGAGAGAGGAGGTGCTGGGGGGGGGTGGCACATGAGCAAGACTGCAATGCTGACTAGTATTTGTCTTTGCTAAGTATGTGTGTGTGAATATGCAAGTCCAAAGCTATTTATTGCTAACCACACATTCAAAGAAGCTTTCAGCATTGTTTTGTGATGATGAGTGATTTCAGAGTTAAAGCAATAAATTCTTCACATCTCAGCTGACAACTTTTTCCTAGAAATTTAGTGCCTGAAATAGAATACAGTGTTCCAGCTGAGACCCAAGCAAAGCTGTGTAGAGGAGAGATTTCTTTCCTATAATCTTCAAGGCTGTTACTTTGATTTTTACATCCTCAGTATGATATTTGCTTTCTGTTAACCTTTGTTCAGTTTGCCATACAATATGAACAAAATAACCCCTCCAATGTCATAATCTCCCCTTCACAGTTACCTCTCTCTAAAGCAGGAGTAATATGTTCCTCCTCGCTCTCTGTGTATTGTATATTTAGCTCACAAACGCATCAGGGCAGGAGTAGCTTCTTACTATGTTGCACTGAATAGGGCACTAATATTACCTGGGTTTCCAGGCACCACATCAATGCACCTATTCTGTGATAACTATAATTATTATACAGCTAAGTGGGTTTTTTTAGCACTAGCAAGTGCTAGCTTGTTCTTGCCAGGCCAAGAAAGAACTTGACCTTCTGTGAACATTAATGGCTTTATGAGAAATTTATGCATAAACAACACTTCTGAATTTTTGTAGTGGCAGTGATTTATGTGGTTTTTTTTTGTTTGTTTGGTTTTTTTTGTTTTTTTTTTTTTTTTTTTTTTTTGGTTGTTTTTTGTTATTTTTTTTTTTTTTTGCTTTTGACTAGTCTCTGGTAGTTATTTTTCTTGCTCTAATGTTTTGTTCCAGCAGAATTTTAGCACTGAAATTCTAATAGGTGGACTTCCTTTTTTTATTTTGCCAAATAAACTGTAAATCTCTGTTTCTACAATGATCCTGAATTATCTTTTGATTTTGGTTGTTATTTTTGGAAAACTGAGAATTTTCACGTACCATTGTTTTAAGTGTGAACTTGTAGATTTTGACTGGTGTATGAATCTACTTATGGGAAAATGAGAAAAATATCACCTGAAAAAAAATGCTTTTGATAACCTTCTGCCTCTTGCTATTGATTGTTAATGATTCTGGGTTTTAATTTTTGTCCTATAAAAGTCAAGTCACTGCTGCGTAGAGTGTGCAGAACACTTACAGTGCTGAAATCTTACTCGAGCAGCATGTTGAGATTTTAATGATTCCCTGACTTAATTATGGAGAGGATCCTTTGGGAATGAGACAAAGATGGTCATTTGAATATAGGAAAAGGAATAATGAATAATTAAGGAGTCTAATTACATGAGTGTGTTATGCTGGAGTGGATTGAGGATTATTTTTCCTTTGAATTTTCATTTTAAAAGTTTCTTTGAAACTTAATAAAATGTGTGTATATTGGTAGGAACTAGGGTCTTCACTGAAAATTCTGCACTTGGTTTTGCTATATGGGAAATCTGCAGTTAAGGTCAGAGTTAGTAAATATTTCCTCTGTACCTGTTGAGGGAGCGTGGGTTCAGCATTCAAGTGTGACACTGAACAGGGAAGGAACTGAAACTGCAGCTCTCGGCTCACAAGTACCTGTTTGCCTTGTCTTAGGAATATTGCGTGGTAGTAGTGGATTTTTTTGCATGTGAAAGTAGTTCAGAGAAATTAAAAATGAAAAATACCTACCATACAAAATAAGTCAAGGAACCATTTTTCTTGTACTTTCTGTAATTTAGCACCACAAAAATTCAACAAATTTATACAGTTGACAGTCTCAGGGCAACTGGGAAATGCTGGAAACTTCAAGGAAAGCGTTTCTTGTGACCTTTTCAGACGAGTCCTTTGTTACACTTATTCAGCAATTTTTAATTTCAAATAAAACAAGAAGTAAGCTTCTCTTGATGTGCAGAGCTTGGCAACAGGAAAATATACGAGCACTGGGTCACTTAGTGCAGCTCCCTACTGTCGAAGGTGGGTGGGGGACATAACTCATTTCATAAGGCGACCAAGCACTGCCTTTGCCCAGAGTTATACATATTTCTCCTTTTCTGGCTGTGTTGTGGTAGGGAAGGTAAAAGAATATTTTTATGGGCACAGAATCTTTCCAAGGCAAAGGGCCTTACTAGCCCTGGATATAAGTTGTGTAATGATTTATGTGGAGGCTCACTTAGTCAAAATTCCTTTTAGTCTAAAGTGGATATTTCTAACTGAAACCTAACAAAAATCAAAGGATAGTAATCAAAGAGCACTGGAAAATGATCTGTTAATTACAGGCAAAGGTGTTGCATCTATTTGTCACTGTTGGTCCCATTCCACGCTTTGTTTGGCAGCTTCATTTGCTTAAGCAGATTCACTTATTGACACCTTTGCAGGTATTTGAGTTCTGCAGTGGTATGGCTTTTTATATAGCTTTTGTTATTATGAGACTGCTACTGCTCAAATAAAGGGACAGCGGGTGGGAACTTGATGCCGAGAAGCTTGGAATACCACAAAGGCATTTCCTGCCGTTGTTTTGAATTATTTTTTAACCCCTCTGAGACGGATATTTTTCCATCTGAGATAAGCAGGGAATAACTCCTCTTGTATCTGGCAGGGACTGGACGACATGGCAGAGGTGCTGCTGAAAGCCGTGTAAGGACCTCCTTGGTATCCGCATTCATTGTGTTGAAGGAAACAGGCTCAGCGATCACTGGATGTGTTAGCAAATTGGCTATTGCTTTCACACATTGGAGCAGAAGTTAACAGATGCAGCAGTGATTAATTTTCCACTCAGGGTGAAGTTTGTGGCTGAACCATAAGACCCTGATGAATGGTTTTTGCATTTCTTTTTCAAGCTCACCAGGAAAAGGTAGATCCTCCCATCATAGCACAGACAGTGTTCAGGTTATGCGGTTGAGAGTGCAAAACGGATACAAAGCTTACCTTTGCACTTAATGCTATATGCCAGGATAGCTTTTCCTGGCCACACTGGTATAATTTGCAGAAGCATCTAACAATTCCCAACCCAAAACTCTGTTTTATGCCATGTAGCACCTTTCTACTGACCTCCTGGTCCCCCTCTTGTACTGGGGTTTGCAGTAGCAAAACTAGGAGAGCACAGCGGATGAGGCAGAGAGTAACTATGAAACTAGGAATCTGGGGAATGTTAATATATTGAATTTATGGTTTCAGAATGTTACTGAATAGCTCCCAAAGAAGGGTTGATTTTTCAGTTGTTGTGGTCTAGTGTCAGTCCCAGATGTAACTTCTACCTATTAAAATATTTGAAACCAGTTTACTACCATTTCACAGAGTGATCTTTGTCAGCATCTCTAAGATGCCAATACTCTATATGTGCATTTCAGCCCTGGCTGTCGTCTACTTGAATTGCAGGGAAAAATGTAGAAAAACCTTTTCTGAAGGCACGTGCTTGTATAATTTCAGTGGTTACCAGTAAACATAGGTTTGTAACAGTATTCTTCGTGAAGGAAGAAGAGGAAGAAAGTTTTTGGTGTGCTTGCTCATCAACAATTACATCAGCGATTACATATCTTACTGTGTTCCTTTCATCGGATACATTCCCTGGGCTCCTCAGCAAATCCATCCACAAGCCCACTCAAAATCTTTCTTCCAATTCGTGTCCCTCTATAAATAAGATACACTGGTATCATCTTCTTAGTTTGTTTTGAGTCAGAGATGGAACTCTTTACACCATCTTCACAGAATAGCTAATATTAAATTGTCACTTTTAGCTCCCTTTGTCTGTATAGGCCTCAAAAAAATTATCCTGTGTTCAAAGTGGGGGATGATAATCTCCAGGTCCTGGATAGTCTGCAGCCTTCTATAGCCACACTTTCTTCTCTGCTGATGTGTGCGTGCGTTGTTTCCCTCCCCCAGTTTGTTTGCAGTCAGATTTACCATGCCCGAGTGGTGGCCTGGGACTGTTGGAGATTTATTGTTCCGTTTTCTCTGCCCCTGAGGCCATGGGTTGAGTGAGCCTTGAGTCAGCTTTTGAACTGTCCTGATTTATAATGTAAGTCTTAAAGGCAAACCAAAATCAGTAGTTGTTTTCTTTAAATGTCATGCCCCAAACTGGAAGTTAGCAACAAATTCAGATCAGCCATCCTCATATTGGGAGTCTGCTGGAGTACAGGAGGTATAACTTCATCAGTTAAGCCAAACTGTGTCAGGCCTGCATAGAGGAATAGTAATTTTGCACTTAATTCTGTGAGCTTGGAAGTACTGCTGCTTTGAGCTTGTTTGAGCCTAGAGGGCAGGTGATGTGTCTTGAGAGTGCTGAGTGAAAAGTGTATTCCATAATTGTTTTCTGTGTGGGTGTGTTTGAGGGCTTTAAGGTCTTTTGGTTTGGTGGTGTTTGGGGTTTTCTTTACATTTACAATTAGCATTTCTACTTAACTTTCCAGTGAGGGCAGCAGGGTCATTTAAGTAGTAAACCTCTTGGTAGGACAGTACACGTACTCTGTTTCGAATATCTGGCCATTATCACTGCATCCCGGAAATTGTGTCATTTCCAAAACTTTTTTTTAAGCCTAAAGAAGTCGAATAAGGGAAAAAAAAACCCTATAATTTAATAAAATTCCAAATTTTACTTGCAAGTTCAAAGTAGTTAAGGGGTGAATACTATAAAAGTACTCTATAAAATGCAATTTAGATATTTCTCTTCCCTCTGTGTAATGCATGCATCACTTTCTGACCCTGTTGTGTTTCCTCAGAGTTTCTCTGGGATTGTTACTGCCAAAGCAGAGTTCTGCTAGAAGAGGCAGGTGGTGGGAGAAACCCAATGCAACAACACAGAAGGGCAAAACAAACCTTAACTTTTCTTATTTTCCATTCATTTACTACTTAGTAATTTTCTGCATGTTTGAAGATGGGTCCATCAGATGCTCAAAAAGGAGATATAAGTAAAACTAGATGCTAAATAAGCTTCTAATATTGTTTATTTGATTTGGTTTTTCATTTGTTTTTGAGACACAAGGCCTGCTAGTCTAACACGTGAGCCGATGAATCTTGTAACATACCTTTACAGGGTTCTTTTATGAGTTAACTAAATTTCACACAGCTTTTTTGGGGGTGTCTTTTTTTTTTTTTTTTTAAACCAGAACTCTTATTTCTTCTGCTTATTTTCATGAATTGGTAAATCAATATTGCCCTTATTTTTAGTATGCCTTGTTCTTCTTTCTTCTCTTTTTCTTCTCACTTGCACTACTTTTCTCAACAAAATAATCCAGAGCAGGGCTCTGGATAGACTCCCCCTCCTCCTTTTATCATTTGTTCTGTACCAGATAACTCAGAAATTAAGAATTTAAGAGTAACCTAACAAGGATTGGCTTTATTTTTCTTTATGCGTTTTCCTTTCCTTTGCTCTCTGCTGTTTTTATTCTACCTATAACATTTGTTTTCATCTTTGGGAATGTAAACATGCTTTGTTTACCAGTAAAAGTTGTCATAGTGACCTTCTAGCACTGAGTGTGATTTAAGCCTTTTTTGATCCATAGTGGTCTAAGTACTGTAAATATTTAAATGTTTCTCTGGTGTTCCATCTTCCCTAAAAGAGCCTAGATTTTCATAGATCTATTTTTTGGCTTATTCTTGGTAAACCAGTATTTTCCTGATTGTCTCATCTGCCTTTTTTATCCTTTTTTTTTTTTTTGTGCTGCACAATTATTTAAAATAAAGCTAATTAAATTAAAGCTAATTGATAAATTAACTGCAATAATTAGATTGCAAAGATTTTTCCACCTCTATAACTTCTTGTGACTTTTCAAGATCTGTCTCAACGTTGTGTGCTAATTGCGCAGTCTCTCTTGAATCTAGTTTTAACAGTGGGACTAGCAGGCTAAACTAAACCAAATGACGTATTTCACTTTCAAGTTGATAAAATCACTTCCCAGCCATTATTAGGACTTTGTACGTAGATGAAGCTAAGTAGATGTTATTCTCGCGCTCATGGAAAGTGTAAATTTCCCATTGTTCAAGTAAGATACAGTTTATCATTCTCCTTAACTTTATGAGGACCCTATGGATTGTGTTGAAAGACTCATTGACATCTCATTAACTTTGTAATTAAGGGTGAAATCAAATAGCTTAATTATTTTACTGAAGTCTGAAAAGAAGCACTTAATGAAGTTTTCCAGTACCTAATTCTCTTGAAGTGATATGACATATCTGGCATGAAAACATTCACACTTCATCCAACTTCTGCCTGGCCAGTGCCCTATCGCCTTGCAGTGAATGATGCCAGTTCACCATTTCCCCAAGAGCAGAAGTTCAGTCTGAATCTTTTACGCCTTTTTTGCAACCTCTTTTCTGTTTGAGACTGTTCCAACCTGCAATCTCCCAAGTACTGCTCCAACTATAAAGGATTTTATTTTATTATTTTTTTTTTGACTGGTGCTTTACTAGCTAGGACGTAATTTTCTCAAAATCCTAGCTTGAAAAGACATTCTTTTTCCTTCCTGAAATCTAATTCAGGAGAAGTTTGTACTCTTCAGTTCAAGCAGAGATTGTAATCCACATAATAAAAACACCTATGTGTTTGGTCCAGTTGGTTAATTAGCTGAAAAGATACTTCCGATGTAGCAGGCTTGGCTGACAGATAAAATCCTTATCCTCATTTGTTAGAATGATTCTCCTTAATAAAATCTTGAGCTGCTTTCTACCTGCATAGAGTATGGCCTGTGCATAAGGTGGCGTCAGGACTTTTAACTTGCATATGTGCATGTTATTCTCTGTGCCAAGATTTTTAAAAGTATGCTTTGAGTATTTCTATATACATAGAAGACTTTATAATATATTATTTTTATTTCCATTTGAGGAAGTTATTTAGGTATAAATTACAGTTTAGTATAGTTAAAAGGTTTATGGAAGGTCAAAGGATTAGCTAGCAAGTGGTGAATGACACTCCATTTGTGTTTTGAATAAGAAGTTGTTTTCCTAAGGCAAAGGCTCGTGGTCTTCCAAGTCCAGATAGAAATGTGCTGGAAATAAGAGAGATCCAACTCTTGAGTTTCATTGAATCCATTTTCAGTTCTGGTCCTGCTGTATTTTCTAACCACTGCCAATAACTGCGTTCTGTCAGACAGGGGAACTAATGTCATCTTTATAGAGGAATAACTGAGCTTGAGAGAAAATAACTTGCCAAGGTCATGCAGGCAGCTTGAGAGCTAGAAAGTGAAGACTTGGGTGCTGCTTTTTTTTTTTCCTCTTTCCCTCCAATAAGCACAAGGCAGTCTGCTGTTTCCCATTGAAACTTGAGAGTTTCTCCATCAGCGTCCTTGAGATACCTTCTCCAGCCCCCCTGAGTCAGCAGTTTTGCCTAGTTCCCTTCTTCAGTAGGGCTCCTGTGGTCCTATAGAGTCTTCTCACCACTGCCCTGTGCTTCACTGAAGAGCTGAGCCAAAATCCAGATACCTTCCTGAATGTGGCCTTTGACTGTTGCAGTTATGCTCCTTACAGCTGAAAGCATGCTTTGGGCATCCTTTGGGTATACATTCTGCATCTTTACAAATAGAAGTACGCTTGTTCAAGCTTCTATAGCATACCGAAAAGCAGGAATTTTCTTCTTCTGGTTCAAAACCAGGCATCACCCAAGTGCAACGTTCCTCTTTCCACAACTTTCCAAAGGCAGCATTATATGTCTTCAGAAATCTTTCAGATGTGGAGGATTAGTAGGGAGAGGTACATGTTGGTTGTGCCATGCAGGGTTTTGGATACAGACAGGAACCTGTGATTTTACTGCATCAGGAAGCAAGATCCCTAAGGTCACATAACTGTGGTCTCCATCCTTGAGCATTTCTTAAAAGTCATTCCAAAATAAACAACTTTTTAAACTTAGTTTGTTAGCCTGTGAACAGTAGACAAGCAGTGCACTATGTACTGCCTTTTGGATAACATACGGTGCGTTCAAAGTAGTTTCTGTTTTGGAGATTTAAAAGGTTATTTTACTTTCAGCCATGTTATGTGAAAACTAAACCACTGGATGCTTGTCACTGGACCTCAACAACCTGGATTCAGAAAACATCTCTCAAGTTCAGGGGAAGAATACTTATAAAGTTGTGAGACCTCTCTGGATTTTGTGCTACACTCCAGTGATTTAATATGATTTGTCTAGTTGCACTCCAAATTTAAATTTAACTTTTCACAGCAATTTTTTTTTTTCTTCTTTCTGCAAAGAAATGCCAGTATCATGTAAAATATACTGGCTTCACTTCTGGAGGCTGGTTCTTATCTGAAAGAAATCAGACTGCCTTAAAATACTAATGTTCCTTACTGCGAAGTACGCTACTAGGAATACTGGAGAAGGTTAAAAACAGCATTCTCGAGGCAAGCTGCTGATTGTTCATATTTCTGTAGAAAAAATATGATTCCTTATTTACTAGATGCTTGCTCTGTGTTCATCCTAGTAAAAGATCGTCCTGCAGGCTTAATACTGCTGCTATTTTACCTCCCATAATGAATATTCAAAAGCTGCAGTCATTGAGGACTCAGGTGGCAAAAATAGTAAGATGATTGAAGGAAGCCTTGACATAAAAGCCTAAAAGTACGTTTCCAACTACATGGAGAGAGTGCCGATTTCCCTTTCTGACCACGTAAAAGAGCGGTGCCAGGAAATCTCCCATGAATTAAACGCCTGTTTCGCACACTAGTGTGATCGCATCTATCTTTCTGTATGATGTGTTGTAATAAGTATGTTTAAAAAAAAAAAGGGGGAAAAGACAACAGGGCTTTCTGTAATCCTCTCTCACAAAATGTATTGGAATTGAAAAATGGGTATAAAGGACACACTGTTGAAATACGGCAATGCATGCATTGTTTGCTGCATAATGCAGTCAGGGTCTCCATGGTAAAAAGAAATTTTTATTTTATTTTTTGTCACCATCAGCAGTTAACCTAAAGTAGGAGCTGCTCCATTTCATTGTAGGTTAAATGGCTTACTGTACAAAACTGGCTGAGAAACATACATCATTAACACAGCATTTTTTAATAGGTTTTAAAAGCATGCTTTAGGATTAGTGAAGAAAAGACAATACAGCATATGTTGTTGTTCTGGAATTTTTTTTAATAGAAAGCGCTCCTTTTCAGCATTCCCCCTACAGTGGAGTCACTTAGACACTTCCAGCTGGTGGCAGGGGATACAGCCATAATACAGCTTTCTCTGTCCCAGCTGTCTTTTTCATTACGGTAAATGCAGTACGATGGCTGCACTGTTTTATAAAGGTTCAGGTACAGAAAGGTATAGGAAGAAATCTGCAACTATGTATTTTTGTAGTGACTGCAAGCTTCTGTGAGATCTCTGAATCCTGAATGTGTTCCTGGCTCTGGTCACAGATTTCCTTCCAATCACTGGAACATTTGCTGTAAGGGCTGGCTAAAGGTGCCTGAGGAAATCACCTTTTACAAGGGAGCATTGTTGTAAAGGATTTTTAATGCATTATGGCTCATGCAGCATCGCAGTTAAAGAAAAACAGGGATTTAGAAATTAACGCTGATGAAGAAACTGAGAAAAAAAGAAAACACAGGAAAAGATCCCGGGATCGGAAGAAAAAGGTATCTACATCTGTGCCAAATTCTGACAGGGATTCTTTTGTTTTAATTTTTTTACCTTGCAATTGAAGTATCAAAGCTCGTTCTTGCCTGTAACTTAGTAGCTGTCGGAGTAATTTGTTAACATTGTGAAATAGCATTGATAACTGTGATGTGGGGTTTGCAAAGCAATTGAATGTTTAGTTGGGTATTAGTTGATTGCAGTGATGATGCGAAAGGTGTGCATTCATTTCCCAGATAAATCACTTGTGTTACCATGATCTGCAGACTGTCTCTGAGTTGAAAATAGTTTGTAACCATGATGTGAGCTGAAATGCTGAGCTTTCTCATAGATTTAACAGCGTAATAGTTTAACCTTACATACATGTACTTAAGGGGATGTGTGTGGAGGCAGGTTTTTTTTTTTCTTTGTGTTGGGACTGTGTCACATGTTTGGCTTCTGAAACATCCATTTTTGGGATAATGTTACAGAAATGAGGTGTTTCAGTGTTCCCCTTTTTTCCTGAGTGTGAGCTGTTTTACAGAATTGAGCTGTAACAATCCATTATTAGTAACTTTCTTTTGTTAGGGAAATATGTGACTGAGATCGCAGAGCCTGGTTTTTCTCTGCTGTGGATTTGTCTTAGCTGCAGAAAATCCTCCAGCACACTAGGACCCAAAAAATTTAGCAGGCACTGCATTGCTCATTGTTCAGTTCAGGAGCCTCTGTGTGATTCCAGTCTTCCTGCTTCTCTCTAAGGTATAAAGCAAAATAGTTATGGTTTGTGGCATAATGACAGAGAAAGAGATTCTGTGAAAGAGGCCAGCCACTTTGTCAGTTCTGTGCATATGTCCTTAAAAATGACACCTTGTACTTTGCTCAATAGAAATAAGGTCCTGCCATGATTTCTTGTCTTTGGCTGTGTTTTACTATAATTTTTCAAGAACCTACCAAAGAGCCAGTTGTCTTAGTGGAAACCTGGGCATGTAGTATTTCTGTGTGCCTTTGTGAAATCCCCCGAAGGGGGGGGGACTGGATAATCTGCCTATGCTCAGAGAAGCGGTGCATGTGCTTCCTAACTGACATGTAGATTTCCTCTAACATATGTGCATCTTCTGGTTGGGTGGGAGTCAGCATTGCCCTGCCCTTTTCTCTTTTTTCTCTGCTGTGGCAGTACTATACATAGTGAAAGGCACCAAGAAACCCCCTGCCTTCTGTTCTAGTGAGCACATTAGGAGACTGTTTAGATGGCTGCAGCGAATGTACTGCAGCATGTAACTGTAGGTATTTTTTTCTGTGTGAATGTATACACAAAGATCTTCTGAATCACCTTCCAACATAAAGGAAAGTGTGAAAATAAGATTCTATTTTTGGAGCCAATTTTGAGGCGCTGCTGTTTGAAACTGCTCTGAATTAGTAATTTTTTCCTGTCTGCTGTTTAGGCTATGTGCAGGTAATGTAACTATTGGGGTGCCACCTCCCCTCTGCCCCAGCTGAAATTTAGCACAGCAGTTAAGAATTTTAGGAGCTAGCCTGTCAACCCATCTTTACCTATAGCTTCTGAGCTAAAACGTATAGTCTCTCAGCTAACTCTACTCATGATGCAGGAAGCCCACACTGTACTTAATGTGCTCAAGTTTAACAATAGCATGCCCAACTGTATCCGTATAGTGTCTTTGCGTGAGGTTGCTTTCTCACAGTTTGTAATTAGGACAATATAGAAGCGATGTAGCAGTGAGAGGCTCTTGATTCAGTGAGGTGAGGCGATTGCTTTGTGGACAAAAATGCTTTATTGTTTATACAACACAGTGCCGTAGAAAGAAATCTCTTAGCAACCAGAGTGGCACATGGATAGATATCAGCCTATTAATCTCAAATGTGTGGATTTTATTTCTGCATCTTAAGAATGAGATAAACTAGAGAGCTTGTGCTGGGTCCCTCCTACCCCCTTTGTGTCACACTGGAGTTTGGTAGCTTATTTCAGTTTCTTTCTGGGTTTCCTTAGGACTTTGCAGATTCAGGGCATGAGGACACTTTCTCTACTAGAACAGAGCAAAAAGCAGAAGATTCTTCACTTAAAATTTTTATGTTTGAGCATCAGTCTTCTCATAGCAAAGGCCTGGTTTTACCACCCAGTACAAGAGGCGTAGGAAGTCCAATAATTGTGGTTTGCCATTTTGTACTTTCCTGACTATTTAAAACATTTTCCCCCCAATTTTTCCACTATGAGTTGTGAGTCACTTCTTGTTCCTCTGCACCACCCACAAGCAAGCAGTACTCGAGGTTTTTTTTTTGTTGATCACATGATACTGCACAAAGCTAACCCTTCGCTTAAGCAGTGTACAGAAATATCCTTTAGGGTCTTCCAATCACATTGAAACAGCAAAGAGTGCTAATGGTTCTGGATATTTTATACAGTAAGGAGACCGAGACAGCCAATGGTTAGAAAGTAAGGCTGGTGGGAGCACCCAGTGTCCTAGACTTGATGATACCAGCAACAGTCATGCTGATTTATGTTCCTATTTAGTTTGAGGATTGCAGTCTGAGGGTAATATTTCACTGCTTTTGACTGGTTAAGCAATTTACAGTGTAATAATGTTTCTGTTAAGGCTTGCTTCAATACTTGTACAAGAGAAATGACCTTTTTAAAAATATACACAAAACAAAACCCTTTACTGTATCCAATCCCATTTAATTTCAAGGTGAGATATTTTCAAATTGCCGCACTTGGCTCTGTAGAGACACTGTCCTTCTGTGCTCTATGGGCCCACCACGCTGTTTCTGTCTGCCTGAATTCAAGACATTTCTGAAGGTTCAGAGCTTAAATAGCTTAACTCATGTAAGAGAAAGGGATGGGGTCAGGAAGTGAAGTGAGCACAGTGAAGGGTCTGCATTATGCAGGTTTCCCTTTTATTCTGTTCAAGTTTTATACCACAGCTTCAAGCAGTTCTGCCTCTGGATGGTTGTGCAGTGTCCTACACTGCAAATAGTTTGAGTACACTCAAGGGCAGACCTGAGACTTAAATGGTATTGTAGAACAAGCCAAGCCACCCTTAATAATAAGTGATTGATAAGATGGCTTGTTTGATTCCTTATACTGCGACTCTGTTGTACGTAGTTTAATTTGTGAAAACTAGAAATTGTTTATCCTATAATAATGTCTGGAAAGAAATTAGCTGCTTAGTCAGTGCTGTTCCTAAAATAAAGGTGAAATCTTGGATTTTTTTATATTTTTTTTTGGGGGGTATGTGTGTGTGTGTTCTCTGTTTAGTACATAGTAAAAAAGAAGGGCAGGTCTTGGCACATACTTAATGATTTTTATTTTATACAGTATTCAGTAGGACTGAAGTGGTTGCTGCTTGCGTGTAGTGCTCAGGAGCTAGCATGTTATTTGGGAACAACTTGTTCATAATGCTAAGCCTGGCTGCTGCCATCTCGGAGATGTTAAAGGCTGTTGCTGTCACATTCTTTGCTGCTGCAAACTTGGGGGCAGCAGGGAAAGTAATGGATGCCAATGTCACAAATCCTGGCAAAGAACCCGAGGGAATGGCACGAAGCTGCGCCAGGGGAGGTTTAGGTTGGACATCAGGAAAAGATTCTTCACAGAGAGGGTGGGCAGACAACGGAACAGGCTCCCCAGGGAAGTGGTCACAGCACCGAGCTTGGCTGAGTTCAAGAAGCGTCTGAACAACGCTTTCGGTCATCTGCTCTGACTCAGCTGGTCCTGTGTGGAGCCAGGAGCTGGACTCAACGATCCTTATGGGTACCTTCCAACTCGGGATATTCTGTGATTCTGTTTTATCATAAGGCTCCAGTGTTTGAGGGTTTTACTTAACAACATCCAGGTATGCTGGAAAAATTGCCCTGCAATTTCCTAACAGGTATAAATCGAAATGCTGCATCAGAAACAATCAACCTGTAGCTGTGCGGCTATTCATGCGGGTCCAAGGAGCTTGTGCATCTCCTGGGCTGGGCTCTGCTCCCAGCTGCAAGGGCCTGTGGGAGACGGCTTGGACTGCCCAAGGTGGCAGAGCTGGAGACACCTGCCGGGGGCAGCAGGACCCCAGGAGGGCATCATCATGTTGTAGCTGGAGGACTTCCACTATTTCCTTTCCCCTCAGCTCTCTTGGGGCTGTCAAATGTTTTGAGTACGAATCTCAGGAGGTTGAAAAAATTCACTATATTCACCCACACAGTTAACCTGAGCAAAGCGTTATGTGAAGACTAGCTTCAGTGGCAGTAGTTTCTCTGGTTTATTTCACAGTAGATAATTAAATAAGTTTAAGGAAAATAGATAATTCTTTCTCTGACAGGCACATGTTCCTGCAGTGAGTTGCTCTGTAGTTTAAAAAGCACTTCAGATTGGAACTGGTGCGGTTTTCACATGCAACCAAGTCTAGCAGTTATCAGGTAAAGCTCGAAATTGTGAGTTTTAAGGCTTTTAGCTCAGATAACAAGTACAAATCCCCATCTAATTTTTAATTATTTTTTTTAATCTCATGATTTCTGAAAAAAAAATTAAAATCTCAGGATTAGCAAGGTCTGTTTCACGGTTTCCGAACATTTGAACTTGACAGTAGTAGAATCTAGACAAGTAGGGCACAAATGATTTTTCCTTAATTCATTTATGTTAAGGTACAAACTAGGCAGCTGTTGTTCTAACATCTGGGAACACGACCTGTGTCAAATGGAAAGATGATGTAGATTAGGGCTGGAGAAAAATAAATGATGAAGTTGGCAAATCTTTCCTAGGTACTAGGAAAATTTCAGCCATATCCTTGATTTTTGGACATGATGCTCCGTCAGGGACAAATCTAATTAAATAGTGGAAAGATATTTTTGGTAGATGTTTAGGGGCAGTGGTGGATGGGATGTCTACTAGCAGTGTGGAATTCTTACCAGTGTGGGGTTTGGTGGCAAAAGAGTGTTTCTATTCAGCTGGAAAAACAATTCCTCCTCTGAGGATGACCCCCAAAGAAATGAAAAGATTGCATTGTATTGTGTGGGTAGCACTACAGCATCATTTGAAGTGGGCACTGCTCAGTGTTACTTTGTTATTTATAAACCCAGAACAAAAATTTGCACTGTTATGCATTTACATTTTTTTTAGGCAGGTGTAGAATATTCAGTTTACCACTTCACTTTCTTGATGCCTCAAGATTGTTCCATCACAACGGATGGCCATCAGTTATTGTGCAAATGTCAGTTTGGGTTATAAACCACCCTATGCTTAATGTTCCCGGCTTGCGGTGGGAGGAGATGGCAAAGAGGGAGGACTAACAGTGGGCAACCTCGTCATTACAGGAAGATTGTTCAGTGACTAAATTTAGAGCTGGACTCGCAGTGAGTGTAAATCAATATTGTTTCAACTACCTGACTGGTATTAATGGAATCTGTTATCCTTCTGATTTTTCCACCTACACTGGGTTTTATTTGGCATTTGGTTTTTTGTTTGGCGCTTTTTTTTTTTTTTGCAGGGAGGCGGGGGGAGGTTAGATATGAGAGGGAAATGTCCCTTCAGGGAAAATGGATGATTTTGAAGCAAAAGAAAGTTCGAAGATGATGTTTGAGGATCAGTGATTATTTTAAAAAAAAAAAAAAAAACAAAAACAAAACCACAAAACTCTTTACATGATTATGTATATTCAGCCCTTTGCCAAAAGTCAAAAGACTGTTAATTTCAACTTCTTAACTTGCCTGTATTGATGGCTTTAGGGTGAGTTGCTTGTACTTTCACGTGATTCCCCTTGGCCATTCACTAAATGTTTGTTACTCAGAGCCAAAATATTTGTTGACTAGTGGAACTGACTGAGCACCTGCTAGAACTGAGTGTTAAACTCAATCAAACCTAGTTTGACTGGAACAGGGGCTAACTAGGTTCTTAGTGTATGCGATGTGGGTAGAGAAAAAACCAGAAAAGAGTCTGAGTTGTAAGATGTATTTTTAAAAAAAAAAATACTTAATTCCCATATGAAGGGAATTGCTGTATTCCCATGTTGATTTGAATGGAAGTGTGGATAATAAAGGACTGGATTTGCTGCAGTAACTCATACAGCTCTTTAGGCCACTGATAGAGTGGTAATTTTCTGACTGAGGTGGAAGAGCTAGTGCAGGACTGTGTTGTAAAGGCATAGAGAACCAAGCCTGAAGGATCCGATCGGGCTCCGCATGCCTGTCGAGGTGGAAAACTATTAGGCCTTTTAGCGACTCTACAAAATAATGCCTCCTGTTAGACTAGGATGTGTGAGGGCCCATTCACGTAACAAGCTCAGGTGAGAACACAGAGTTGCCCCACATAGTTCCTGACTTCGGTTATCTAACATAGGCTATAGCCCGATATATTAAATTGAAAAAAGATAGGTGCCTTCAGAGGATAACTCAGTGAGACAATTTAAAGCAACGTCCTCATTTTCAAAGGTGTCGAGTATCCTTGAGCCCTGCAGCTTCAGCTGAGAACTTTGGACATTCTGCAGATCAGGCCCTGGCATCTCTGGTGGATGTCTGGGACTGTACAACACTTTTTCAAAAATCTCATATGCCTGATGTCTGAGCATGGTATTTGTGTGAAGCTCTACTTTGTTGCCCAGTGCTCCGCACAAGGTGGCTAGCTACCGATCTCCATGGAAGAGGTCAGCTTTTGTCTTAATTTCTTTTTTTTTTTTTTCAAAAGTCAAAATCACTGTATGGTAACTTGAAAGGGAAATCCAACAGTTCTTTAGTATTTATTCAAGTGAGGCTAATGTGAATAGGAGAATTAGACTGAAACAAGATTGTTTTAAAAATTGAAAAGAATATTCACTCTGGGATGTATTTATTTAAAAAAAAAAATCATAATTTTGCCAATAAGCTGAAGTTCCCCATTATTCAGAAAATCATGACTGTTCAGTAATGTGAATTCATCTACATGATGTTCTTAGTGCTCTGAGATGTACACGAGCAGTTTAATGCCTTTGTATTATGTATCAGAACTTTTTGTTGCCTTTGTAGTTGCAGAAAGATGCAGGACCCGTTGTACTGCATAGTCACTATTATCTGAGCATTATCATAGAAAACTTTCAATGTTTTACTGACCCGGAAGATATATTTTACCTAACTTGGTTGTCCAGCTATTTTTTATTCACAGTTTTTTATTTTAGCTTATTGGATAGCTGAAGGGTCCAATGTATTATATGTTGTGCCACCATGGTTATCAACTTTAAACCTCAGTTTGAGTGTTTTTCATTTCAGCATCTTCCTAATCTTTCATTGAAAATCATTCATAATTAAAGAGAAAAGGATGGAGTAGAAAGGGTTAATTTGTATGGGTTTTTTAGGTTAGTTAATTGTGCAAATTCTGATATCCTAGTTTATGCAGAATATATCCTAGTCCTGATTTATTCAACTGGAATTCATGAGACTTTATGGAAGTTGTTACTTATTGACCAAAGTGGCACTGTCCAAGGCCTCTGTTAACACACTGATTACTCAGGAGCACAAGAAGGAACCTTAACAGGTAGCACTACCCCATCACGGCATGTTACACGGACACGTCTGCATTTGTTTCAGGGGGGTGATGTGACATATAGTGCCTAGAGGAGGCTACCTCAACAAAAATCTCCATCAGCAGCATTAAACTTGGCGTCTCTGGTGGCCCCATCACTACTGGGAGCCAGGCAGGCTGTGCCTGGTGCTTCACCTGTGGATTTAGTCGTTCGTACAACACCAAAAATGCTGATCTTGTCATTTGCTTCCCTTGTGAAGGAAGGGGCACGTATGTCATTTTGATACCTGATCCAACGTCAGTAGAAATCACTGCCTGTTTTTGGCAAAGAAGTCATATAGAGAATTGGCTTGTAGAAAATTGTAGTTTGTAGATTCTGAGAGAATTTCTGAACAGCTCTCAGATTTGGTGCATATTGAGGGAAAATCACAGGTCACTAAACAAGCATGAATTCCGTTAATGTGTTCTGCAATCATTTGTAATACCTCTTGAAGTACATATGCATAGATGGGATGAGGGTATAATATGTCAACTGTCTGTAGTTTTGTAGAATAGGGAAGGTACTTTTGAAAGCAGAAAAGTGTATGGTTTTGGGGTTTTTTTGTGAAATCTTGCCAGCTCAGCTCTGAGCTTTATTCCTGTCCTTAACCATGTGGCTTCTTTGTTTGGAAATAAGATGCTGTTAAGTATCCAGGCTCTGCTGGAGTAAGAGAGTTGGGAGGGAAGATGGAAGAGGAAGCAGGTAGTTGCTGAATTCTGAGTGCCATGAAAGGATTTCCTGGAGACGCTGAAGCATATTTTAAAAGTAAGCACCATGATTATGCAAATCCTTGCACTCTAATAGACTACAAGCAACTAGTAACCAATCTAAATTCAAGTACTCGTATAGTTCACTAGTACTGAGGAGTAACCCTGAGGGTGTAACACACATACTCTTCTCCACTAATGATGTGATCTGCCAAGCTGGGGATAGTGCTCTTGTACACAGCTGCTCTAAGCATCTTTGTGCTCTGATTGCTGAAGAGTTTGTATGGAGTACAAAAACTCATACCCTCTACAAGGAAAGGGTTTATAAGCAGCAAACCATATGTGTAATGCATGTAATACGTGAGTTTGTTAGGTGTGCAGGGCAAGAGCAGGAGAGAAAGCTGGTGGTTAGAGGTTTGGTTATGACTCCCCACCTGTGTACATTGCACCAGTTCATCCATAGCTCTGAGCGAGGCATCTCCAAAGTGTTCCTGCTTCCCACAGTGAGCCTCCATCTGTGTTAGGCAGCACTTATGCTGGGAGAGGTTGCATGATGCTGCAAGGGCTTTAATTTCAGAGGAAGCGTGTTCCATTTGCTCCCATGCAGTGGCTCCTGGAAAGCCAGGCTCAGCCCGGTGCTGTTGGCCAGGCTGGTTCCTTAGGGAGCAGCTGTCCACAAAGTTGTTCATGTTGTTTTCAGAAATGTACATTGTGTGGGTGTTTATAAATAGTTTGTTTCTTCATTTATGTAATTTACAATGTGATTCTGTTTCATTTGTCACTGATTCCTAAAGGAATTATAAATCCTTTTTTTAAATGAAAAGACAGTTTGAAAGAACAAGTCCTTAGATGGAATAGATCAAAAAGTTAAATGGTCCTTTTCAAACTTCTGCTACTTTTCTTTTGAAATTCTTCAAGCAGCAGCATCACCAGTAATTTCTGCGTCACGTTCTGAGTTCATAAAGCTCAGAACAATCCACAGGTCAGTGCCGCTGTTGATATCTACCTTTCATTTTTGCATGATTTGCATATTCTAAAGAGCTTTCCTTAAGGCAGTATTAAAATAAGAAACCACAGTGATTCTGTCCCGTGTGTACTCTCTAATAAGCCCTCCTTTTACCTGCCCTGTGGGGTGTTGGTGGAAGGCGGTTGTGGAATTCACTTTCTGTTCAGCACAGTGTTTCATTTTCCGGGGGGTCACTTTTAAATGTCAGGATGTAGAACAACTCTGTCGTTGACTTCCTTCAGTTAAGCAAGATTGTCACAGCTGGCTGGGCAGTTGTCCTTCCCAGTGACATGTCCTGTATGCTGTCCCCGAGCTTACCCACCTGGAGGTGGTCGCCAGTGTTCTCTGGAAACCTGTAGGAACGCAGAGCTGTGCAATGTCCACTGGATAGCTATCCCCTCCACTCCCCAGCATGAGTTCATGGGGTGCTTTACTAACAGAACGCAGAGGATGAACTGAGCCACTGGCTGTAGCTAGCGATGTATAACTTTCACAGCATTTTTCCGGAGTTGTAATCAGCGTATCTTATATTCATAGCTTTAGATTAAATTCCTTCATAGGTCGGATAGTTTTATTTTCTCCCAGATAGCTTTTTTTTTTTTTTCTCCCATAACTGCATCGCCACTCTTTCTGGACTCTACCATGGTATCTCTGAAATTGCAATCATTTCCCATTCATTAATCACTAGCTTAATGTTTAGCATTTGCAGCCATCTCATCAGCTGAATTTACCATTGGTCCATGAAGAAATACCAGTGTGAGTGATCTGAGTCTGTAACCTGTTCTCCTGCCCCCTTGGGATTTGTATGAATCTAGCAATCATCCCTGGTGCTGAGGCTAATGTTTTCATGCCCCAACTGTAGGGAAATTAATGCAGATATTATTCAGAAATAGACTGCTGGCTAGACCTCGAAGCACAGGCGAATAAGCCTGGAGTGCCCTCCGTGCCTGAGGGGAAAGATCCCCCAAGAGGAGAGGTATGTGTACCAAGCACCTCGTGGTGCTGCAAGTTAAAAAAGAGCGTCAATCTATGTGTGAGTAAAAGCAGCATTTTACTGTAGTGCTGAAGAAGTCTCTCTCAAAACAGACGTTTTTTGGCCAGGCCATATGTTCTGGAGGGTGGCTGTGGACAGTTGTTTTTTTCTTACACAAACTCTGAAAAGTTAAAACACCCCATAGTGAAATATTGCTGAGAAGTGGGTGGGAAAGGCTTATTTTATTACATTTTTACCATCTAAGCAAAGAAAACATCTTCAAGAAGAATCAGTGAATGCACTGGATACCTGCAGTCCTAGTTTTTTTAACATTTGATTTAATTTGAAACCACCAGCACTTTGAAGCTGTTAAACATCAAAATTCTGATAACTAAAGACTGCTGTTTTTCTACCAGTCTGAAAAGATTAAAAAGATCTTGAGAGGAAAACATCTCTCATGACGGTGGGTGCACAATCAAAGTTTCTAAGTAGGGCAGCCTGAGGAACAGCCAACGCTTTTTAAGAGTTATGGGAAAATGTATGTTGTTTGATGTTCCTATCTGACACTTGCCTCTCGACCATTTTTGTAATATCAGAACGTCTGGTTCTGCTTAAGGATGACTTAATAAATGTTTTGCACACTCAGCACATACTACCCACATAAAAGATAAAAGTATGCAAACTTTTAAATCATCCAAACAACAAACAAAGGGTAGGGGTTCTCCCACTGACTCTTCCAGTTTGATCTTAAGGAGTTTATTTTATTTAATCTGTGGTTTTCCTCTCCGTAAATTATCACCATATTTTTCTTCTTGTGCATTTTAAGGATTGCTTTTCAAATGCCAAGCACTGACTATTTTTTTGTTCTTGATCTAGAATGTATTTTGCATATTTTGCATAAGGACCATTGCTACAAAGTAAGTTCCATGCAGGGTTTATAGTTTTTTAATGACCTTGGAGCTGCTCAGTGCTGCCCTGGTGCATGACCTATTGTCTGTGTTCACAGCTCTTGGAACATTTTTGCTGGTGTCTTGCCATAATTCTGGAGGAGAAATGTGGTTTTAAAGAAAGTATATGCTTTTTTAAAAAGCTTTTGGTGGAGAGGAAGCATGCATAGTAACAGTTCTAATTATGGCCCTTGATATTCAGTTTCCAATTTACTGTTATTTAGATTAATTTTCTTTTTATGTAGTATACCAAGCCATTGGCTAAAGGCTGTTTTAGAACAACTGATCATACTAATTAAGTTGCAGATAGAAATGCATGTTGTTTACAAAGATTTTGTAAAGCTCATTTAGAATTGCTTCTGTTTAGCCTGCCGAATATACAAGAAAATTGTCCAAATCCTGCTTTTAGAAGTGCATGAGATAAATCTAAAATGGCCAAGTATAGTGTATTTTATAACAATGTATATATCTTCATGTTGACCTACGTGCCTGTTATCCTTGAAGCTATACTCAGTGAATTGTGGTCAGGTCATAGGTCCAATTAGGAGAACCACTGAACATATGCAATAAATTCAGCTTGAAAGGCCACATGCACAATCTGCCTTGGGTTGGAAAGCCAAGAGATGCTGTGACCAAACAAGATCCACAGGGAAGCTGTTCCAAATTGCAGCCCTTTGTTCCCAACAGCAAAGCTGCCCCTTTCTCCTTGTTTACTCCCAAATACAAATGAGCAAACAAAGCTGGTGGACTTTTAAAACAAGTCAGTTTGAAAGAAGATGAGAAAAAAGGAATGAAAGCATGAGAGAGGGCCTTGATGTTGAAATGGGAGCAGTGATTAAAGGGGAGATACAAGAGGAGTGATTGGGGCAGCTGACCCCTTTTATTTTGGCTGTTACTAGCTGCTAGGAGATGAACCCCTCGTTCTGAGGAGCTCCTTGTTAACCTGCAACCTTTTTTCCCAGGCTGAGTGAGTAGATAAAACCCAGGCAGGGGAAGGAGCAGAGTAAGGGCAAAGCCAGCAAAAATTCAGTCTCTGCTGGGGACTGGGCTCCAAAGCCTGCTGAGTTGAGGGGGGCCTGCGGTTCCTTTCAGGCTAGCGCAGCGAACTCTGTGAGCAGTAAAGGTGATGTATGCTGATAAGATGGCTAAGGGGGTGGCTCTCTTCCCTGAGAGCATCAGCCCTGCTTGCAAGCAGGCACACACAGTGCTGCCTGCAGGGCTGCTGCTCTCTGATTGCATTGCTGCCATGGGACTGCAGTTGTCCTTGTGAACCTCTCCTCCCCAGGCAGAGATGCTGGCTTGTCAGGGGGAGAAATTCAGGCACTGAAGTAGGCAACAAGATAAAAACCCTCTAGCTTTGTATAGCAGGGTGAGAAATTTAATTGGTTGGAGGACATCCAAGAGATTGCATCTGATTAAGTCCTTGAAAAGATAAGATCTCATACCCATTACCTGTTTACATGAAGCTGTACTGTGGATATGTAGCCTAGTGCTTTGTCAAGGTAGAGGTAATCACAAATTAATCAGGATTTGTCAGTTTTAAGATATTTCTGGTATGAAGTTGAGCAATTCATTTACACCTACAAAACAGCAATTGTTGCCTAAAATAGCAGCCTGCTCACCAAAATATTTTCAATTCTTAAATATTAAGAGTGAAAACAAAATTCAGCTTCATGTCTTTCTGTGTGTTTGGTTTTTTATTTGTCACAAAATTTTCTCGCGTTATCTTGACAAGTCAGAATCTCTGTCCTAGTTTTTGGAAGACATGCTCTCTGTGCCTGCCTGCCTCTTTCCTGGAAAATAGTTGTCTGAAAGAATTGCCTGAAAAAGGAGCAAAGGCAATATCCCCAACAGAAAATAGTCACAGATTATATGCGTATTCGAACTAAACAATATCTTTAGATAGATAGAACGCATTGAGGAAATATACAAAAAGAAAAAATAAAACTAGGAGGGACGAGCAGGGGCAGATCTTGCAAAGCTAGCAAGGAAAATCCTTGCCAGAGCTTTTGGAAGCTTCTTACTGGACCTTTGCAAAACATTGAGTCTTCCTTTGGGTTCAGATTTTTCTGTTTTAGTTATTCAAAATGTGGTTTGTTTTTTTATTTTCTTTGGAAACGTTAACTACTGGCAGTTGATTTTGTTAATATCAGTTATTTTATGCATTTAGTGTTCAAATGAATATTCAGTCCTTTGCCTCTTGGATAGTTTTGTTCATGCAAACATAAATTGAATATATGAAGCCTTATTAACATGAGGGCTGCCTGGAATCAGTTTTATTTCATGGGTAGCTGGTTACTGTGATTCAATAACTGCGATTGCCTATAGTTCTTATCTTTGGCAGATACAGATTAGGGCTGCATAGCTTTAGGGAGGGTTTTCTACCAGTGCAGTTTAGGTTTAATATGTAGCATCCTTATTTTGAATACACCCTGCTGTATGATGAAGGGACATTAATGGCTGCTTAGGGGAAGAGTGGTGGCAAGAGAGGGGGAGGTCAGAGGTGACCTGGAGGAAGCATATTAACCAGCCTCAGAATGACAATGTGCACTTTTTGCAAATGGCAAACCCAGAATATTTAATAGCAGAGCAGTGATGATAATGCTGGATTTAGGACTTCCCTCTGTAATAAGGGCAGTTATATTTTGTGGGAGACTGTTGATCCATTGTCCTGGCCTTGCACACTAACAGTCCAATGAAGTCGATGGAGGAAAGCGGGTCCTTCAGCCTTGCGTTGTTAACACACTGCTGGTATTTTAGAGAACATTTTTCTTCCATTCCGATTAAAGTTAAGGTTTCACTTAAAAAGATGCTCCATGTCTTCTAAGTCTAATTACATTGTACTTGGAATAACTTTTAAAAATGTTTGACCCATGGGTCATGACATTGTTGCCTTTCCTGAATGCTGCTGCCAAATGCAATGGGAGTGCACGTGGGAGGGAGTCAAACCACTTGTAGCATAGCCACAAAATGAGGGGAACTCACCTATCCCATCAGAAAGGAGGAATTGAGTAAATCTTTCCCTGAAAAGAACTAAGTTCCTTTGCATTAGATCAAGGAAAGGTTCTCTTTGCTTTGATTTTAAAAACTACTAGCTGTTGCAGTTGAAATGCGTAGGGAAAAATTATGCTATACCACAGATTTCAGAAAGCGAAACATTTTACAGCTAGGTAGGCTGATCAGTTTTATGCGTCCAGCTGACAGGAAAGAAAACTTTGGGCAGCTACTGATTAAGAAATCTTTATTTAATTTTTTACTTCTGCTTTCAGTCAGAAGAACAGACAAGAAAAAGGTGCATCATTGTTTCTCAGAGCTCACAAATGACACAATGTCTTTGCTTCTGTTGCCATGGGTCTGGTTAGTAAAAAGTGGTAAATATTCTGGCACTAATCCAGCAAAGTACTTAAGCATGCACTTAAGTTTAAGCCTATTTGTAGTTCAGTTGAGTTCAGAGGGAGCACTGTGTGCTTGAAGCGGAGTCCAGTCTTAAGTGATGTGCTGCGTGTGGGCCATGGTGCTTACTCCATCAGAAGAGAGTGTTCTTAGAAGAAAAGGACCATCCTGAAATGCTGTCAGTTATCTCAGCTTTGTGCAAACAAGGTGAGGGGTGAGCATGTGTGAGCTGGAGATGACCTCGTTTACCTTGAACAGTAGATTGAAATACTGGGGTTTCTGATCAACTCCAGAATTCGGAATTTCAAAGGCATTATTTCCTTCACAGGTGCTTTTTTAAACCTGTTATCAACATTTGTACATCAGTAAATAATGGTCAAACACTGACAGTGAGAAAACCTTGAAGATGAGAACAATGATAAGACCCTTACATAAGGCAAGGAAGGCCACCTAGCACTGTCACAGCTGATAATTGCACTCATACTATTGATTTAATCATGCTTATTAAGCAGCTGATTAACTCATCATATGGCTGGTGTTACAGAGGTATTAATCCAATATGTAAAGTGTAAGTATATAAATTCTCCTTTGGACAGTTATTTGTATGCCACAAGCAAATGTAAATTTGGAACATACTGGCCAAAGCTTAGCAACTAAGTCAGCCAGTTCTTTCAGATAAGAGTTTCTTAATGGGAAAAATGCAGAGTTTAATATGCTTAAAGTCACAAATTTGATTTAAGTTAAACAAAGTGTTTAAGTCAATAACAAAATGATCACATTCTGAAAAAGAAAAAAAAAAATGAACAAACCCAAACCAAACAATCTATAAAATGCTGATTTAAATTTTGAAAGTGAAAAAAAAATCAGTCACTTGAAAGCCTTTGTTTTGGCATGTTGAACCAAAGGATTTTATTTTAATTTTTTTTTTTGTTTTGAAATTTCTTTGTAAGTGTTTTGGAAAGCTGAAAATTCTGATTACAATGTGTCATTTATATGCAGCAAGGGATTCCTGAAATAATATCTGTGTGATCTGGTGGTTTTCTCCCAGATTTTTTTTTTATTGCTGTGAGCAAAAGGAGCCATTTCAATCACTAACACTGCTCCCTTTGTGACAGCCCTCCAAATACACCATGACTCTATAGCACATTCAGTCTTGTGAAAACTATTAAGGATCAGCTTACCCGAAGACTGCAAGCGAAATGAAATATGAGCCCGTGGTGATGGCAGTTAGGCATGGACTGTCATTCCTGACACATCTGTGATTCTGGACACTCCAATTAGCAGTAAAATAGTTAAGTATCAGTGTTATTCAGCTGAGCCTGTTCTTTGTGACATTGCACAAGTATGTCTCATCTTGTAAAGTGGAGTAAGTTAATTTTCTAAAGCGTTTTCCCAAACCCAGGAGCGAAACATGAACATCTCCATTATCATTAATACAGGTATTTCATGCGGTGCGCTTTCAGTGACAGGTCTGTTCAGCTTTTGTAATGGTATTAGTACTAAGTGCACGTAACTGGAATCTGGGCTGCCTGCTGAACTGGGGGTGAATTATGCACCTGGAGGTTCAAGGCCCTCCATCTTCCCCTCCCCTGCAGGGGAAGGCTTTGTTCCGAGGTGGCTGTCAGGGTGAGGGCCACCGCTGGAGAGAAATACATCGGCTCTGTAGCCATGTTGTTTTACACATGTGTGTGTTTCCTTTTTCAAGAGAATAGACAATTTTTTAGTATTTTTGAAACCTTCTAAAAACTGGTTTAGGTCAATGGATGCAAACCTAAGATTGCTAAGACGACTATTTAAAATCACAGCTATTATCTATTTTAATTTCCTCTGCTGGAGAGTACCCCAAAACACTCATTATGTGGAGGGTATAATCTCTGAACAAATGACATGGTGGAATTAATGAACAATTAACTATGATCATACGTTATAAACAGAGCTGATTAGAATCCACACATGCCTGGGTGTTAGAGTCTCTTTTGACTCAGCTTTGTGTGACTGAGGTAGGACCATGAAGCTCTCATTTCTTATTCATTGTGTGAGCATAACATCATTTCCTCTGAGGTAAAGCTACATCTCTTAGTTTTCATGGCAACCAGACAAAGAATTCATCTATTCTTCAACTTCTCTGTGTGGGGAAGGTAGGGGTGAGGGAATTAAGAGTTTTTCCTGGTAATTTTCCTCTTATCTGTTTAGTTAGTGTGCTTACGTTACAGACTTTCTCCCATATCCTAGAGACTATTCTCCAATATCCCACGTGGTGATTAAACCAGAGAGAATATTGTAAAGCTGGAAGAAAGGGAATATCTGTCTCCAGGAGCTGGAGCTGTGCGGTGGTGGATGCAGCGTGGAATGCAGTTACTTTGCTGTGCAATTTACTGTCTTCATTAAATCAGACAAGCGTCAAGTGAACCGTAGAAATTCCATCTGCATTCACAGTAGGCTCCATGCATACTATTTACACTTCTTTCCTGTCGCTTTATTTAACTTCCACAAGTATGTGTTTGATAAATGAATACCATTGTAAATTATGATGATTCTTTCAAAATAATGTCAGATACTGTGATCAAGAATATTTTCAACCTTAAAGGGAAAATGCTTCTGTCATTTTAAAATAGAAGCAGGTCCTGACCTCTCCTAAAGTCATTGGGGACAGGCAAGGATTTGTTTCAGAAGCTGCAGTGCAGCACCAGGCAATGACTGGACATGCAGCTTGATGATTTTGCATCACATAAAAGCACTAGCTTCCCTCTTATCGCCTCAATGCTCTGATCATCCCGACAAGTGAGACAAAAGAAATGGTCCGCTGTATACTGACCTTCATTGTAACAGCAGAAACCTTTCGTTATTTTAGCAAATTACTTGATACCCTCAAGGGCAATGCATTTGAAACTAGGAAATTTCATTTGCAGAAAACATGCAAAATTTCTATTACATAAGCAGAGGTTGAGTTTTGTACATATAGTCTGTGTGTGTATTTGTGCTTCTTGAAATATGTATACTTGAAAGATGCTTGAGCAGTAACTTTGTCTGGAAAGCAGAGACCATTACGTCTGAAGAATTTGTTTTGAAATGGTAAAAAGTTGTTCCTGAAGTTAGGAACAACTCAATTGGATGCAACACTGCAAGTAGAGAAATGGTTTGAATTACACAAAGGTGTGTTCAGATGGTACTTTTAACGTTCCTAACATGCTTACCAAGTGTTCTCTGCCAGTAAGTAGCATTCTACGCTCATAGGGACTATGCACCTTAACTATTAAACAACAAATAATTGGTTTGGAGGGTTTTTAGCAAAATCCTGAGAATTCCAAGGTTATTTATGTCCATGATGTTAAATGTTGGTATAATAATTTTGTTTGTAGGATCATTATCTGATTCTTAGCTTGCATTATTAACTACTTTGAGCTGTGCCCAGGTACAAATGGAAAGAAATAAGATTTAGGTATATAAATCCACAGATTTTCTGGTAGGACTTGTTCAATTATAAAGTTTCTTTTGGTCTTAGTATGTTCCATTTTAAACCATGATTTGTCTCATTATCTGTGGACTAATACTGATAGCCCGAGATACAAATTATGAAACCGTGCTTGTCTTGAGAAAAAAATGCTTTTTATCTAAAGAATCTGAAAGTGTGTTTTAAATTATTACACACTAAAGGATTTCATGTCTCTCTTTGCAAGGTAATCATAGAATGGTTTGGGTTGGAAGGGAACTTAAAAGACCATCTGGTTCCAACTCCCTTGTCATGGGCAGAGACACCCTACACTAGATCAGGTTGTCCAAAGTCCCATCCAACCTGGCCTTGAACTCAATCCCAACTCCCTCAGCCTGTCCTCACAGGAGAGGTGCTCCAGCCCTCTGATCAACTTTGTGGCCTCCTCTGGACTTGCTCCAGCAGCTCCATGTCTTTCCTGTACTGAGGACCCCAGAGCTGGATGCAGTACTCCCGGTGGGGTCTCACAGGAGCAGAGTAGAGGGGGAGAATCCCCTCGCTCGCCCTGCTGGCCACCCTGTTTTTGATGCAGCCCAGGACACGGTTGGCTTTCTGAGCTGCCAGCGCACACTGCTGGCTCATGGTGAGTTTTTCATCAACCAGCACCCCCAAGTCGTCCTCCTCAGGGCTGCTCTCGATCCATTCTCTGCCCAGCCTGTAGTTGTGAACGTGGGGAGTGTGAAATCTATCTGCACCTTGCATAGGCATTCAGCAGTTACAGGGCTGTGGGTGCAGTGGCTTTGACCCAAAGACTAGCAATGAGTGTAAACAGGCCAACACACCCCTGGGGGGTCCTGTTCCTGTTTCAGTGTCACAGAGCACAGTCACTGGCTGGACATCACGAATGGAAAACCTCAGGAGCCTGGCTGGAGGTCATGATGCTTTGGCTACAGAGAGATAGTGGTGTTTTTTTTCCACTGTGTTCTAGTGGGTGGGAGAAAATGTAACAGGTTTTTAGGTTAAGGTGCAAGACAGAGCACATGTAAATCAGGTATCAGGCTTTGTCCTTATTTGTGCCTTCAGCTTTCCACAGGCTGAGCCCCGAAGAGGAGAGCAGCTCCCTGGGTCAGGAATATCCCTTTCCGCCTGTTTAGCTTTAGAGTCGCTTGGCTCCGTTGGCCTTGAGCAAAGCTACAGCTTCTTACAGTGCCAGTAGATGTGACAACATGCTATTAGAAAGGATTTGCTGTCTTTGGTAGGAGTGAGTGAGGCTTTCCTTTTTCTGTCTTACTGCATCAGGTAGTTTGAAAGCCGTAAGAATTGAAAGTTTAATGTCCAAGAAGGGGTAGGGCTTGTTCTAGTTGATGGCTGGAGTTCATGTAAGCAAAGGCAGGGGTCCTACTCTGCAGGGAATTGGGAGTTACTGTTTCAAGGGGACTGAAATGGAAATCTTCATACACGAAGATTCCTCCTTCTTTAGAGATGTCTGTTATGCACTGATCATCAGACAGAGAACCTTCTCCTGGCTCTTCATGAGGCAGCTCCAGAAACAATATAGTTTTATCGGACCGTTGCTCCTTACAAGCTAGTTATAGCAGCTTTCCAATAGCCCTGTATTGCTATAATTAGGACACTGCTGTCCTAACGTATATGTTCTGCTTCCAGGATCGAAACAACTCTCTCTTCAGGGCTTTTCATTGTTCACTGTGGACACACTAGGCTGTTCAAAGCTCATGTGACTGTCCTTGATCCAGTTCTACATAAAGCTGGGAGTATGGTCTTTGAGTTCCACCAGCCGAAGTAACATGCAAGATTTTACAACTGAACTAAACTTCCTGAATCATCTGAAGGAGTGTCTTCCTTCAGATGCAAATTTTTAATTCTAAGGGATAAATAGCGTAGTTAGTAGCTGAAATAAAATGCTTACAGAGTACATGTAACATTCTTTACCAGGATAAAATTAATAAAACTCATGGTTTGATATGTTTCACTTTTTGCAAGAAGCCTTTCCAGATAGAGAGCGGTTATCTGGAGACCAAACCAAGAAAGTGTTGATCAATACAGCTGAAGAAAACCTGCAACATTAGTTCCTTAGCCAGTAATGTAATTGCTTAATAACTGGTGGTATCGATTATTGAGTAACTGAATACTGTGTGCTAAAACATGACTATATAGATTAATTTAAAACAAAGCGGCTCATCTCTCTTCTGGCTTTCAGAGAATATATGTAACCGTGCGGTGAGCTACAATTTGTTGATGATCCTGGAGAAGCAACAGGGCATTAAGATGGATGAAAAGAAGTCAGAGACCTAGTTGTAGTTTCTGTGTGATCTTGGAGTGTGGCCCAGATTTTCTTGGACTGCTGTCTGTGTAGACTCATTGAGCCCCTTGTCACTGAAAGCTGCAGGGCTTAACTCCTCTTTTTCCTCCATCTTACCACCCCCAGAACTTGCATGTTAGTGTTGCAGATGTTCAACTCTCCTTTGGAGGGATGCCAGTGGTTTGGGGATGCATCAGTGCTGGCCCAGTGGGAATCAGAGGTGGGTGGGAGAGGCAGAGGAAAGTGTGTGAACACCCTTTTTTTTTTTTTTTGGCTCACATTTTAACTTTAAGATTGAAATGCATCCTCAGCATTTTTATGGCTTGGTTCTTTCTTTTTAATAGAAGCAGCATCTTCCAGCCTTTAGCACTTAGCTGGATCACAGATTGTGCTGTAGCCCATTGCAGTTTTAGTTGTAGAAGTGTAAGGTAGAAAGTATACATTTTCAAAACACATTTTCAGTGTCTCTGTTTAGCCTACAGGTGTTGTAGGTTTTTTATTACTAAATTGTCATCTGTACAACATCTCCAGTTTCTCAGTAATCTCACCCACTAACAGGACAATATTTGCCAATTAAAAAATGGTGCCTGGCGTGCACTCAGTTGTTTTACTGATGGTAACAGATAAAATCCTGGAAGAGAACACCATCTTTTTCTCCTATTGTAACTGAGTTATCAATGTGGCTCCAGTTTGATTAGGAGCATCAGTGAAACCTTCATAGGCTCAATTTAGGCTGTGCTTTCTCCCCATCGCCACCAGAAACTCAAATTGCTACTTCTGTTGGTAGGAAATATTCAACTGCAAAAGATCCTTTTGTTCCCAGCCTGTCACCTGGCTTCTCTTTTCCTGCAATTATAAGGAACAAGAAGCCCAGTTCCCAGAACTTTATGGTTTGGCAGCGATTTGCTTTTAGCTTTAGGCTTCACTGCTGTTCTCTTCTTTCTCTGCTGCGGTGGATTATGCAGGTGTCAGAACTGTAAAGCCCAGGCATCTTTATTTCCACAAACTTAATTGCAATTTTGCAATCCCAGAAAAAACTGTGAAAAAACAAAACAGTATGAGTTCTGAAAATCTGACCCTAAAAGGTATGTTGCTGTTAAATCTCTGAGCTTTAACATTAAAATATTTTCACTTTGTCTTGAGAAGAAACTGAAAAAAGCTGGTTGATAAAGCTTTCACAGTGGTATGCTTTTGCTACACGTGAACCCTGAGTCAGAGGATCAGTAACACCAAAGCATTTGCTGAGGTACAAACAGTGTGCAGGGGAAGCAGCATGGGCAGGTGTGGTATACATGTCTGGCTATATGGGGAGTGCTTACTAATCAGGAGCTTTGAGCTCATGAGAAAGCTACAGACCCTGTAGATGTAACTGTTCTCCCAGCGTCACAGACAAATGCATTAGGGCTGAAGGCAAAGAATCTTTGGACTTGGTCCTTTGCGGAAAACAAAGTGAATGCTACTGGAGATTGACTTTTACCAATACTTTCTGCTTTTCTCCATTATGCTGAACATATGTTGATTTACTTTCTATGTAACATTTGGCCATATGTTTAACAAGTCCTCTAGGAATGACTTGCCAAGTGCCAGAAAATGCTCTGCTGTGACAAATTGACAGGTAGACGAATGCTATTCTCTTTTAATGATGTTTTAACATAAGCAGGGATTTGGAGGTGTCTCTGAAAATAGGTTCAGAAGGAGGGACTGAGGTTTCTTAACTGTGATACAAGAAAAGAAACAACTATGAGCAGTGGTTTACAAATCCTTCCTACCTCTGGTCGTTTTTACTAAAGGAGAGGATGATTTAGACTTAATTTCTTTTTACGCTGTGCTTTATGCGGTTAGCTACCTGTTTGCTTGAAAGGAGTGTTACAAGATTCAACTCTGTTAATGATTAGTCTCTCACCTCTTTTGAGTCAGATGTGAATGGTTCCACTACATATAAACCCTCAAAGAAACAAAACCTAGCAAGTAGATTTATCCCATTTAATATTTTGAAGAGAAAGAGTTAAGAGTTTTCCATTTAAGCCTACCAGCTTAAACATGACAAGGAAGAATGAAAATAGCCAGGTTTCTTGTCATTATTTAGAATTTCTTGTCATTATTTAGAATCAATTGGAATGTGTGATTTCTTTGCAACCATGTAACTTTATTTTGCTTTATATAAAGAGTAAAATAGTTGCTTGCAGAGACTACTCTCTGTATGAAAAAGAATCAATAAATTTCATTCCAGTGGCATCTTCTTTTGATACTAAATGTTAACATTTTTCCAAAGGAACAAGCAATTCCTGGGTTCCTCAAAGAAGAAAATTGTGTGGGCTGGGTTTTCTTGCAGTATCATAAGGAAGTAACCTTCAAATGGGAACTTTGAGAGTATATATAGTGAAGCAGCAAAATCAGACACATTTTTGTGGGTGAGCGAGTATAAACTCCTAAAGAGTACGGAATTTGAAAATGCAAGTGACAGAAATTAATCTGCAAGCCTTTCTGCCCTACTCCTGATCTGGCCCAGGGTCTTCTCAGGAATTGCCTAAGAGAATGATTCCTGGGTTTGCTTTGGTTTGTTTGTTTGTTTATTTTTAGAATCAAAGTGGAAAGTTTTAAATTGCTACATTGTACTGAAGTCCCTGTATGGATATGGTGTTGTTAATTGCTTGTGGCTTCTGGGGAGACTGAGCAGAAGGTGGGGATAAGTAGCAGATCTTGGGAGACCACTTTGTCTGCAGAACTGCTGTGGAATTCAGCACATCACTAGTGTGGTGGCTGTTTGTTGGTTTGGCATTCGTTTTTGTTGTTTGGGGGGTGTTTTGTAAACTAAATCAGTACAATTTTTCTTTACAGAAATGAGTTTCTTCTTTCTCTTTAATGTCCTTGTAGTGTATGGAATTTACCTGCAATCTTCAGTTCTCAGTGTTTCAGTAAGCGCAGGAAATCTGAGGCAAGCAGTAACACTCATACTTCTTTGGAGGGTTAGCATTAGCCAGTTTTTTAAAAAAGTAAATATAAATTACAGTTTGTTTGAGTTTACATGCACATATATGTACACACGCTGAAGTTACTGGGTGTGCTGTTTATTTACCCCAAAGTACCACAAAAGACACAGCCACAATGACGTAGAAACAGTATTAAATACTTTTCAACACTTGATTACATTCTCCAGCATTTTTTCTGCAGTGTTTTCTGCCCTGATAAAATGGGTGGCTCATCAACACCTTAGTGTAGACATCAACTGCAGCCTGCAGCTTTATTTTTCCATCATTAAACAATTGACAGTGTGTTCAGTACTCCAGCCCAGCTGATCATGAGATAAAGTGTGACTAAAAAGTAGATCATCTGGTGGATGCTCTAGTATTTGATATGACACAAAGGGCTCCTTTCTCCTCCCCAGTGTGGCCGTGCAGCTCCTACTGCAATCAGTGGGAGCAGTGCGTGCCGATTTGAGGCACGTTGCTGTATCTGAAGCACTTGCTCTGTTTCACCATTGAAATTAGCACAGCAATAGAGACATCCAAGCCAAGCACAGCCACTTCTTGAATCTTTGTATATTCAGCTGATTGCAGTGACAGGTTTAGTGACTGAGCTTCTCATTTATGCTTTTGTGGCCCAGGTAGAGTCCTTGGCATGGGGTGTCTGTGCAGCACTCATGCTTTTCACAGTGAAAGATGACTGAGGGTGGTATGAGACATACCCATTAACTACCTAGACTCGTCTTCAAAGAAGGGTTTTCTTGTTTTTCCTTTTTCATGGTGTGACCCTTCATAGTGAAAACTGCTCTCTTGGAGACAAACACCCCACAATTAAGGTTCACGACTGTTGAAGGTGCGACTTTGATTATTCACACCAAGCCTGTCTTAGAAGAGCCAACCTTGGGGGACAGCAAGCACTACAGTTGCCACGTCCAGGTGGTGCAGAAGCCACTAGATGCACAAACAAGGAACTTGGTTCTATTTCTGCTTCTGCATGCATGTGGGCACATGCGAAGGGAACTGAGCCCACCAGATCTCTTTCGTGCCTCTTTCAGGTATAAAATTGCAGAACTGAGATGAATTTGTACTAATGTCAGAGAGCTGAGAAGCTTCCTTTGGAAGGCTCCTGCTGTCAAATATTTCATTGCTTTTTCATGGCTGGAGTGGCTTTATAAAATTAATTATTCAAGCCGTGTGTATTTTCTGAATGTGGCTTTTTACTGTGTCATGCCATAGGCCATGGGGAGGGAAGTGATGTGTTACTGTGTTTGTCTTTGCCTCCGTGCTAAGGCAGGGCTGACCCCTGTTGGCCTCTCACAGTTTAAATGTGTTTTTGTATCTTTAGTGCCTGGAAGCTTAAGAGCTTTGCTTTTTTCCTAGTACCTGATGAGGAACCAGAAGCTTGTGGCTCACAGGCCAGATACAGCTGGAACCTCTTATGTATGTCATGTTGTGGGTGTCTGAGCTGCCAGAGACATTTGGAAATACTCAGCCTTCTGCAGAACCCTCCTCACACATGTGTGGGAATTTCTTGCAGCTCCTTTCCTAGCCATCCCTTCAGTAAAAAAAATGTCTGGGGACTGCATTTGCACAGTGTTTGTACTGCTGTCCTAGGGCTGCCTGTGTGCCCAGAACTTTAACAGTTCTGTGTAAAGCCTTTACTCAAGTTTTCTGGCTGCAGTATGGACTATATCTGCATGGCTTTTTATCTTGGCAGACTCTAGTGCTCCTAAGGCCCGTAGCGGAGTTAATGTGGAGAGCCATGTTAGAAGCACAGCAGCATTTAAAGAGATGAGATGGCCTTCACGGCAGAGCTTATTCAGGTCCATTCAGTTGGAATCAGATGTGAAGACAGCACAGGTTTATTTGCAAAAGGCTGCCCACCCAGCAAATGGCCAACTTACTGCAAGTATTGATATGAACTCAGTTTGGCAGTAGAAATCAGCGACAGAGTACGCAATTATGAAGCATTTAGATATTTTTCTCCTAATCGTCATTCTTTTTCATATGTATGTTCAGTATATTTTCCCCATTCCCTGCCTTTAGCCTGAATTTTTTGTTCAGCATTATCTTTCCAATACTTACAGAAACTGATCATAAGAGGGAAAATTTCTTTCTCATTTAAATGTGTGAGCTGCATACAAGCAGCTGTACCTTTGCTGTATCTGTACATTCCTGGCTCCGTTCGGGTATTGTCCAGTCCCTCTGGAAATCTGGGGCTTTTTGCCCTAACCCCAGTGGGTGGTTCTCAGTATCTGGTTGCTGTGGGCCACTGGAGCCTTAGCCTTCTGTCTGGAGCCACGAAAGGCAGCATGGAGTATTTGGCACGTACAGTCTGGAAACTGCTCCTTTGCTACATAGCACAAGGATGTAAAAAACCAAATATCAGTGACAAAATGGAGTTAGGGTTTTTGTAAGCCGAAGGACTGAAGTGTACCCGCACAGGTACACCTACATGCAGAGTGCTGATGGCAATAGGGCCAGTGGCAGTGTGTTTGGCTCAGAAAGTTTTGACTGCCAGTCAGCTCATTCAAAAATTGTAAATGGCCCTTTTCCACAAAAGCTAACCTTTTGCACACACGCATGTGAATTCTAAATCAAACGGGTTGATCTACCTTGTAAGTATGATTCTGGTATATTCTCTTTTCTTATAGAACAGTCTCTGACAGCACTGAAGTGAATAATTCTATATTTGGTAATTATTTATGAACTGCAGATCTCATAAACACAGCAGATGCATTTCCTGGATGGCAGCCATTAGTGCATCTGGGGACTTATTTACTAGTTATTGAAAATACTGGACTGGAAGGGAAAAAGAAAAGATGCTGCCACCTCTTTCTAATTTTCGTCTCATTTCTGAGGTGCTCCACAACATTGCTTTCCTGAGATTTGTCACATTAGAAACATCCTTTGACATCTCTCACATACTTAGTTGTCTTAATAAACTTTGCTTCTATCTTCAAACTTGAGGCTTCCAAAAAAAGTCTTCTGGGATAAGTTGCAGGCCCTGCTTCTTGCAGGCTTGTATCCAAAGCTATTTAGGATAGCACCCTCTTAATTTTTTTTTAGAGAAAAACAAGAAATCGTTGCAAAAGGCTCTTAAAAAGATTTTCTTATTGTGTCATGATGACTACAAGTTAGAATGAATTTTTAGAGTAGCTGAAAAACAAAACTGGATATCTTGGATGCCTGAAGCTTTTCTGTGGTCTATATAAACCCAGGACAACGAGGGGTGCCTTGTTCCCCGTGTGTGAAGGCCATTGAGAGGAGCAAAGCAGGAACAGGTGTCCACTCTCTCTGCTGTTTCTGCCTCGGTCGCAACTGAGGGTAGCAGTGCCAAGCGCGATGCTTTCCCTCTGCCACTAATACACCTGCTCTCTCGGGCTGGTGTGGGAGCTCCAGCTCATTTTACAGGCACCAACAAATCACCGCCGCAGCTGAAATTTTGGGGAGAGAGAAAAAAAATTATCTGGGATATAATGGAACCTTTGCTGCTTTTTGGTATTTTGCAAATGCGGGTGTGCGATATGCCTGCTTTCAAAACTAAGTAGTAAGATAATGGGGAGAAACACTTGTTTTATGCTAATCTTGAGGATTTCATATCCATTATCTCAAAGATAAGACAGGGTGTGTGTTACACAGTTTGTCTAGTTTTCTCTGTTCTGTTTTTGTCTAAAACCTGCCTTGGAGGTATGGGGAGTATTTGGTACTCTTCTCTATCCTTCCTATTCTCATTCCTCCTGTCTTCCATTCTTCCATTTTTCTTTCTTTAATGCCCTGCTTTTGAGAAGGGCAGTTCCAGTTGTAATAAGGATAGGCCAAAAGGATGGCATTTGGATTTGTTTTGTTTTTCTCCGTGCTTGAGGAGAGAGGAGGGGTGATTTCAGGCCACTAAACATGCAACAAATCACGTGCATCTTTGGGCTTAATATTTCCTCTTGCTGAAATTTAGAGATTAAATTTTAATATGGGTGTAGTCTACAGAAGAGTATGTTCTTTATGATAAAGAGCATTTTATTCACTGTGTCTTAGAATTTCAAGTGTGAATCTTTATGGTGTTGGGATTGAATCCCTCTGACTTCCCCAGGAGGCAATGTCAGTGTCAGGGTTTGCAATATCCACTCCTGTTCATGGAACATATTCTTCTTTAATGTGAAAGCAAATATCAAGGGTCAGTTCTTTAGCTGTACATGATCTCATTCCCTCTACATGCTAGCTGGATATTGTATTTGATATACAAAGTAAAACACTTAAAGACATATAGTAAAAGATATGCCAAGTCAAATGCTCACAGAAGAACCCTTCTAACAGGCCTGTGAGAACATGCCTATTTGAGTGGTGGGCTTTCATGCTTGATACATCATTTTATGAAGCTGTTTGCTTCTTATCTTCATGATGGTTGGGAGCTTTGGTGTCTTTCCTAGTTGAATATTTGTGAAGATGCTTTGAGTTTAATTTTATTTTTAAAACAATATTACTTTGTAAATTTCTGTAATTGCCCTGTAATAGCTTAATTACAAATATTTATTCTACTAGTCATAATAGAGTTTGTAATTTCAAATATGAATTCATTTCCAGTCTTCAAAAATGTCTTAAGGCACATTAATCTACAGTGTGGATGTGAGTGTCATTTCTGATAATTTTCTGCTGCTGTATCTTTTCAAAAAACAGCCTAAAATTTTCTAAAGGGCTATTAGGGTTTAATGCAAGATAGTAGACACAGTAGGAATATATAGCTCTTGGGCAATGGTTCTATGTTGTCTTTTGTGCAAGAAAACAGTGGTGAGATGCAACCTTTCAAAGTGAACCATGTTCCTAAAAATAAGTTTATTGTTTTTCCAAAAAAGTAATAGGTAGAAGTGGGTAAGAAAAAAGACCCACTTTTGCTGCCAGTGGGTCTTTATGCATTTCTGGTAATGCTGCCTGTGTACTGGCTTCCACGTGAGCCCTTAAGCTTAAGGAAGGAAGTCAGAGAGGATACTGCAGGATACCTTACTAGACATTTTGAATAGCTTACTGTATATAGTGTGTGCACCTTAGGGCATTTTGTAAGGTAGCAGTTTGCAGTTAAGACATATCCTTGTGTGTTGGCTGCGCGTCTGTCATAACCAGGCTTTTTTCTTGTTGTATGAACTCTAGCCTTTCGTTTCATCACAGTCTTGGAAGATGAAGTCTCCAGTCCAGGTCTGCAAATTCTTTGTAGTGGAAACTTCTACCGATGTCCTCCTGCCATTACCCAGCATGCATACTGAGTCTGTAAATTCATGGCTTGCTCATCTTCGAACCGTTAGAAGTCTGTGGAGTATTTGCTGCTGAAGTGATCTTTTCCTCTCATTGCTGCTATAAATAAAATAAAGGGAAAATACCTGATTTCTGTAATTGCTATAGAGTGCTGGGTCACTCTTGGAGACCTAAGGGAGTGTCTCTGCCATAAAATTGAGAAGAGTCAACAAGGCTGTTTCAAATGAGAGGTTACCATCATGTGAGCGTGCAAGGGACAGACTGTGATCTGACTTTACCCACCTTGCAGTCCTGTACATGCATCGTCCCCTGCGTGAGAAGGCAGACTTCAGTGAAAACTGCCTCCAGCCCCAGCTGCATCCATGGTCAGGATTCCAAAGAAACGCCTGGGCTCTGGAAATGCAACCCTGGCAGCACGAGTGGTTTCCTTGCAGAGCCTGGGGAAGCCAGGCTCCCACCCTACGGTGTATGCTGACTGTGGCAGACAGTATTGATCTTCTGCATCTGTGCTAGGGAGAGCAGGAGCTACAGGAGCACACGTTGGTCAGCACATTTACTAAAATATCTTGCTCCATAATGACTCTTTTGAAGTCACTTGACTTCGTTGGTGCTGGGCTTGAGCAGTCTCCCTCAGTAGGTTCTACCTACAAATGTGGGTCATCTGGCAGCAAATCCTAACTGCCAGTGTCACTAGGGACAATGCCACATCGGTAAAATGGCTGCCATCAGCAGGATGCCTGCACTGTCAGTTGTAATGAAAATCTTTGGCCCAAATAATTCTTTCCTGATTCAGACAAAGGGACTTTCCACATTTCCCCGTCTGTGTTGAAGAGAATGTCAGCCCCTAGAAAGACACAGCTTCATCCCCCTGATTTGGCAAATGATTTTGGCTTGCAGCCCATGTGAACAGGGAGTAGTAGCCTTGAGTCTGGAGAGAACCGGTTTAGACTAAGCCCTGTTAAGCCCCAGTGAGATAATGCTTGGACTCAATGGTTTTTGGTTTTGAATCAGGGAATGTACAGGGACTATGGAGTGGGTCACCTTCTACCTTCCATCTGCAGGAGAGATGAACCAGGTGGACAGCATGTACTCACCCAGTGATCCTCGTGGTGGTAGTTTCTGCATGATGCCTGTTTGCATTGGATGAAAATGTCAGGAGCAACAAGAATATCATGCTTCAGTGCTCATGCACACAAGTAACCATCCAGCCTTGTATCTATCTGTTTCTGAGGATTAAAAAAGGGCAGCTTCCGTGTGCCAGCTAGGCTTGGTTTTAAGTCAGGATTTTTTAGGTGTGTTTTGGGCATGTTTTGGTTTGGGTTTTTTGTTTGGCTTTGATTTAGACTCCACTATAGACAACAAGGCCTTTAAAATGCTCTGACTGGTTGAACTGAGTTTTTCAGAGGCATTTGAGTTGTGGTCACAGCTTTAAAATGCATATTAAAAAAAAAAAAAAAGCACCTCTCACTTCTCTGTGAACAAAAGATTCTCTTGGCTGCTTTGTGCTCTATTTGGGCAGGCTATATCCCACCTGAATCTCTGATCCCAGTGTTTGCTGCTGGCTGGCTGCCTTCGTTATGGCTGGCTCCAGGTTGTAACATGAGGCATAGGAACTTACTGCCTCTTCTGCCTTTTCTGTAGTCACCAAGAGGCAGTCTCCTCAGTCCAAAGCCACGTTGCTTTCATTCCTTCCACCACACAAAATGTAGCATAGGAAAAAAAGGCTATTTTCTTCTCTTCTTACCCAGTTGCTCGCCAGTGAAAAGGGATCTCTGCAGCCCATTGGAGCTAAAAGTGCCCTTTCCTGGGGACAAGCATCACAAGGAAGGTCCATCACAGAAACGTGTGGCTGTGTCCCGGCAGCTCTCTGCTGTCTGGAGGTGGTGGCTCTGGCAGCTGCTGTGCTGTTCTCTAGAGAAGGCTCTCTTAATCTCAGTCTCCAGAGATATGTTGTGTCAAAACCTGATTTACTATGTTAGCTTAATTTTGAACAGTGCACTTTTTACCAAAGTGGCGAGAAGGAAAGTACTTACTGAAAGCATGTTTCGTAATTGCACACGGTTTTATGTCTATTGATTGTTACATGGGTTTACTGAAAGACCTCCACTGATGCATTCCTATAAGAAATAAAGAAGCTAATATCTTACTGAAAAAATTGCCAAGTAAAGATAATCCAATTAGGCTGCTGCACATAGCTGAGTTTTTAGATTATTGATGACGTCTTAAAACCGGCTGCCTTATAATGCGGCATAAAGCTGCAACATAGAAGATATATTTAGCTGTAGTCATGTTGTGCTATTACTGTGCAGTATTTTTTTTAAAAGAGGTACACAAAACCTATTTGAGAAACTTGTTTTGTTTTACAGAGCACAAATACAAAAGAATATGTTTGTAAGCTGAACATGCAGGAAGTAAATCGTAGGGCTTGGCTGAAGTGTGCCTGCACGTGTCTGTTCAGCTTCGGGGAGACGGCTCCCGTCTTTAAAGCGAAGCTTGTGTGTGGTGCTATGTGCAAAACTCAAGCCATTAAAATCTAAATCTTCCCTACTGCAGTTGCTCAAAGGAAGGTTCGCTTGCAGCTCTTAACTTGCTGAAAGAATTTTTCTACTTTGGCTCTTAAAACAAATGAAAACCTCACCAAAACCCCAGAGCTATTGGGCAAGTCGAGTGGCAGCGGTTCACGTACACGAGCTCCGTAGGTGAAGGCTGCAGCTCCGGTCGCTCCCTGTGGTGCTGTGGGATGGCTGCAGAAGTCTCTCAGGCAGCATGATCCAAAAGTATTTAGAGCTTTAGTTTTTTAAACCAGTGCTTTCAAACTCGGCAATAGGCGACAGCTGTGGCGCAGTGATGCTATGTATTAAGAGCAGATACGGAATAACTAAAGAAGAGTGCTCTGCACTAGTCTAATCTAGAGGCGATATTAAAGCCATGGATCACAGTGGCAGAGCTTGTATCGAAAAGCAAAGGGACAAAACGTCCTCCACAGACAGATTAAAGAAGACGTATTGATTACTGTCCCTGTTATCAAGCATCTGGGACGCTAATCAGTGTCTCAGTTGTGCTTTTTAGTAACAGAGGAGAGCAATGATTCAGTGCTTGGGAATGCAGCAGAATTAAGTGGGAAGGGAAAAGAATCATCATTATATTTATTCAGCTGCTGTCCAAAATGGAACATTAAAACCTGTCATGATTGATTTTTGTTTTCTAAAGGGACTATCTAAAATACTACACCAACAGAATATCCTATTTTAAATGTAAACCTGGACAGGTTTACTGTTTCCCATATGTTTTTGTTGAAAACAGCTTGCGAAGTCTCTCATACTCTCCGAATAAAGGCTTTGTGCCAAAGAGGGAATTAACCCATTAGTCATTTAACAGTTAAAAGTGACTGTTAAATGAAATCCGTAAATCCCTGTGAGATATTTCAGTTCAGCACTCATTATTTGCTGCTGTTGCGATGCCAATAAAATATAAATGGAGAAAGCTGGGCACTTTCTCAGGGCAGCTATCCATCTCACGCATACAAAAAAATGAGGAAAGGGACTGTTTTGAACATCTTTGTTGAAAGTGAGGAAGTTAACCTAGCTTTCAGCTTTCACTAGGACCAGATTCGTAGCACCTGAATTAGGACCCTCATGCCCCTCAGTAATCCATGGAAAGAGAGTGGCAGCTTCAGAAGCAGACTTGGTCACCTTCTTAGAGCAGTTCAGCCAACCTCTCCCCCTGCCCGTGGGCTCTTACTGACCTTCCTGAGGGACCTCAGCTGAACGCTTGGAGCCACCCAGGATAAACTTGGGTCTCTCTGCCTGCGCCAGACCTTGCTCTTTTGTGTGCATTGGTATTTGGCTTCCCCGTGTCCAAGCTGTGACAGCTCATACCCGTGCGGTCAAATCCGATCCTTCCTGCGGGTATCTTATGGCTCTGCTGGCCTGAGAGGGAGCTTATCAGAATATTGTGATTTATGTCTTTGCATTTGTTGTTCAGGGCAACGGAAGTAAACACCTGTGCAGGAGGGCTCTGAGTTCTGGTTGGCAAGGGTGCTATTTAAACCACTGTCAGCTGACTGCATTTATAAAAATTAAAAAAAAAAATAATTTTGCTGGAAATTCCAGTTTGCACTTTCTGCAGAGTATGTGTGAGGAAACCGAATCTCTCTTACTAAGCTGCATTTCATTCTGCAGCTCTTGAGACCTCATTAGTGAAACTGTACTAAAAGCAGAAGGAAATGATTTTTGCATTTAATCCTCACAGGTTTTTTACATTCTCCCTTGGTTTCTATATATTACATAGCTTTAAAGGTGTCTTTCAAAAAAATGTAAAGTACATCCTTCTCTATTGCTAGAAATCTAAGCCATTTAGGATTAGTATCTAGCTACTGGGTAATTTTTATAACTGAAATTACACAGCTATAATTTTTGATCATACTGGATGTATTCAAGGCAGGCTGAGTGCCCTGAAAGTTGAGAAGCAATAGAAAATGTGAGTCAAACGTGATGCTACTTAGGTTAATTTTGCAGGCAGACCTGAGCCTGTGAACGTAAAATGGCATTGACCTGTTGCCATTATTTACATTTCCTTTGCGTTTTCTAGCATTACCCATTATTTTACTGTATTTTTAATTTTCATTTGAAGAATCCTGAAGGACTTTGCAAACTGAATTATATAATTTGTAGTGTTATATGTAATATCTTTCTGTGCATGAAAAGTAAAAGAAAAAATATAGTAAGAAACTTCTAATTTTGGCACTGAAAATGCCAAATGTTTAGCAGCAAATGCAGCCAACAGTTAAGGCCAGCAGATGAAGAATACTGCAGGTAATTGCCACTGCATCAGGAACTTCGTTAGGGAGAACTTAATTCCTGAGCTGGAATTTGGCTGTGGCATCCATTTACTTCTAAATTTGCAAAAGGCAAACCGGGGTCTTTGAAGGCTGTAAGGTGCTAAGGGGCACTGGGCTTCATCCAAGCTCTTACTGGTAATAAGTGAACTCTAACAGCGTAAAAACATGGGGGAGCTTTTTGATGTACATTTCACAGAATCACAGAATCACAAGGGTTGGAAGAGACCTCGAAAGATCATCTAGTCCAACCCCCCC
>VWZZ01003796.1:0-39652 GCA_013399095.1 Psophia crepitans | reverse complement strand
ACCGACCCCTGAGGGACTCCACTAGTCACAGACCTCCAGCTAGATTCAGCCCCATTGACCACAACCCTCTGACATCTGCCCTCCGGCCAGCGCACAATCCACCTCACTACCTGATCATCCAGGCCACATCTCCTCAGTTTGCCATTTACACTGTTGTACAGATGGGTTTGCATATAGAGCGAGAGGTATGTACTGTATTAATGCCCAACGAGTTTTTAAGTGGTAATTGCACTTGCACAATCTTTTTGCAAATAAATGCCGGCTTAACTCACAGATCTTGCTGATATTTGAAGGCTGTATGTATCATTCTAGTAGTCCCACTCCCTTTGTCTTTTAATCATTCTTTTACAGTCCATTGGTTCTCCTGATATCACAGTTAATACTCTCATACAGTATGGATTTACATGATGGGCTAAATTAAGCAGAAGGACCCCACCAACACATCCACCAGCACTATTGTCACAGGAGGCAAAGCTGCTGCCCACCTCTTTTGCTTCTTTTGCAAGCTTTAAAGTAGTGATTTTTCATTCTTATATGCAGATGGTAAGATTAGATCAAAGTGCTGAAGTAGTTCATAACAAAAATTCAGGATGCTGGTTATTTATATTCCTCTTGTCTCTCTGCTAAAATTCTAATAATAATGATAAGAATAATGAATTTTCATTTGGATCATACATACTGATTTGATGTTAGTCGTGTGGATGCTGCTTATTTAAAAGAGCACTCTCTTGCCACTAATTTTAGGAAATATGATTCATGTCAGTAATGACATGGTTTTCCATCCTGGAGCAGTCTGCCAGAGCTCCCAGGAGGGTTTGTTGTAGTTTAATATTCATAGATGAACTAGCCCTTGTAGAAGAGGTTTTCTGCCTTTTCTATTTACATTTCAAATAAATCCATGGAATTGTGTGGGAGCAAGAGTATCGTCTGCTGAATGCTGATGGACACAATGATATTAATAATAATATCACTACCAGTGCTTAGGAAAAAAATAGATCACACAAGTTTGCATGTGCCTTGTTCTATGAAATCCTCTAGTTGTATATATTTTCCTTCATTTATGGTATGTTTATTATATTTTAATCTGAAAGGAGAATGCCTTCCTATCCAGTCTGTTGAATGGCGTCTTCCATAACCCAAACACCACACGTCCCCTGGTGAAGGTTAGCATTATGCATCTACAGCGCAGGTCCGTTTTACCAGACTAATATTTTATGAAGCGCTTGATCTGAGCTTTTGTGATAAGTACTTTCTTCTAGGGAGAAAGACATTTGCTCTGTAAATCAGAAATGACGGCTTGTAATAGTACTGTGAGATAGGGAAGAGAAGAGGGGGAAATGGAGCTGAACTCTACATTATGGAGGGACTGTGGTTTCTTATTACAGCCCCAGGAATCCTGATCTACAATTCTTTGCCAGTGAATATATCAGCTCTGCTGCCCATCGGGCTTTGTAGGCAGTGACAAGATTATCCTAACATTTTGGGTAGGAGAAAAACTTATTTTCATTGTTATTGTGGAGGAGGAGCAAGAAGCAGTTTTATTCTTATTTATTTGTTTTACGTCCAGGTGGCATTCCTGGTCAGGAATGGCAGGAGCTTGTAAACCCATATTTTTTCTAATCTGCAGGCTTTGTAGTTCCACAAGATGGTGCTTACAACTCAAATCAAAATGGAAGCATTTCCCCTCCTCTTAAATTCTCTGCTGTCAAATCTCAAATGAGATCCAGTGTTACTGTAGAGCGTACTTGCATGCTGCCAGCTACGTGGTATTTGTTAGCATGAAAAATCCAACTGCACTTAAAGCACAGGTACTAAAGCATATTAGTATGTTTCTGATACATTCATTTTCCCTTTTGATTGTGTTTGTTGCTTGAATGTCTACAGTCAAATAATTTATAATGCCTGGTAATTAAAAATGAGATTCCTTAATAAATTATGTGGGAGTTGGGTCAAATTTTGTATTCAGATTCCTAAGTGCCTTACTCTAACTTCAAGCAGGAGTAGTGGTACGTGTGCAAATCTAAGCAGTTCTTTATTTATTTATGGGAAAAAAAGACATCTTTTACTTAGTGGTTATACTGCTTTGTGTCTCAGGAGCGTGTTACTTCTCTATTCCTCTGTGCTGAAGCCAGTAAAATTCAGTTGATGAGGTACATGGCTTGCTTTTGTTTTAAATTCAAGATCAACACTATTGTCTGTAGTTTTCAGACCACAAGCTATCTGTCTGCATGTTCAGTTGTGTTGCACTGATAAATATTTTTGTAGATATCTAATAAACACAAACTCTGTAGGTGCCTGTGCAGAGAATTGTTTGTCTAAACATGGAAACAAATCTTTGAAAAAGATCTGTTACATTGCCTACCAGCACAAAAAACATAGGTGAATTACTGGAAAGATGACTTTACCCAAAACAAAAATTCGATCAGTGATACATTTATAATGTGGTTTAGATGTCTTTTAAAAACCACGTTAAAGCCTTGGCACATCCAAGATGGCCTCAATATGATTAGAGCTCATTAGCCAATGCCCTGGAGAGAAGAATTGGGAAATGTAGAAGAACTTTTGGATTCTGGGATTATTCACAGAAGGTATAGCTACAGGATTGTCCTTGGCAGTTTATACATGGTTAAATTTTCAGTTTGTAAAATCCAGCATGCTGTTCGGATGCAATAATCATTTTGGAGAATGCTCTGGGCTGCAATACAAAATACTGCATACTAAAGTTATGCTAAATACCAATGCCTGCTGGGGAGTGTGGGGAGAATCTAGGAAGTGCCACCTCTGTGTTATTCATGAAGTTTTAATAGTCAACGTCTTGCTCAGAAAAAGTTTTATGGAAAAATAGGAAGCTCTTGTCTGTGAAACTATAGTATACTTGCCAAAGAAAAATTTAATTGCGGTGCTGGGACAACATCTTAAATGTTTGATTTTTATCTTCTTGTAGCATTTTAATTTTTAAAATTCTAGGTGGGGTTTTGTGTGTGTGTGTTTTGGGAAGTTTTGTTTGTTTGTTTATTCCAAGAAAAAGATAAGAGTATTCTGGTTTTATGTGATTTTAGCCACATGCTGTCAGCAAAACTTGAACTCCCAAAACCAGAGTGCATGCTTCTGCTCCTATGGATGCATGCAGCCAGGTTGCAAACCCCGCAGGGTTCCTGCCCTGATATCATTGGGACAGTGCTTGGGAAGGTCCCCAACTCCGTGGATGCTGCAAGTGGGATGCATTGTGCCGCCCTTCCCTGGGATGGCTTCTCTTGAGTCCCCAGCAGAGTGAGCCAGCGATGCTGCTTCTGTGGGGCCCCAGCTCTTCGGGTGATTTTGTGTATGATTTTTATTTTACTAAGGCAAATAGATAACTAAGAAAAAATGACAACTTTTAAAAGGAATGAGTTGTCAATTAAAGTTAAATAGGATTTTCATCGATCAGAAAAGGTATGCCTGTATCAGTGAGGTTTCAGATCTGTAAAATAAATAGATATATAGTGGAAGAAGATATTTAGTACCCTAATATAGCTGCTGCTGTCTCCTCAGTAATGCACTGTGAACACTAGCTACTTTGTCCTGCCACGGGGCCGCTTTTTCATGAGACATCATGTAGGTAATACAGATATAAGAAATACTACTGCTATACAGTGATTCTAGAAGCCCTGTGAAAGTTATTTAACATCAGGTAAGAAATAACAGTTCACTGAGAGAAGGGAATTAGTAGCTGCAGGCTTCAAGGTTCTCCCAAGGAAAAGAAATGCAACGCTAACTAAGCAGGTTAGGAGAAACCCCAGAATATGGCCACGTGTGCTGTTGTAATGACTACATTATTCATACAGTCATTCCAAGGTGTATTTGTGCATCTGCTCAAGACATTTGGTGTGAAATCAGATATCAGAAGCTTCATGAACTGATTTCACTGCTGTAGCACAGATTACAGCTATGCAAACCAGGGTAAAACCCAGTAATGTTCTTAATTCTATTCTATTCTATTCTATTCTATTCTATTCTATTCTATTCTATTCTATTCTATTCTATTCTATTCTAGCTTGAAATACAGTTTGATAAGTATAGCATGTCTTCCAGATACTAAGTGTAATGAGTTAAGGCAGTGCAAAGAGAGGGACATGGCTCCTTCATAAAGGCATTTATTAGTTGTAACTCTTGTATTTTGCCTATAAAAATAGGAAAAGGCCCCCTAAATTTTCCAACAAGGTTTAGGAGAGCTGCTTTACCATGCAATAAATGTTCACTTGTTATATCACAAAATACAGGCTGGGAAGAATTGCACTACAACCCACTATAATCCACTATCCACTTGCTATACATACTGAAAGCTCAGCTCTATCTTTAGGAATTATGCATCCTATGGTTTCCTCCTGCTCTCCCATCCGTGACTCCTAGGGAGCCATATGGGCATTGATGCAGTCTCTGAAGCTGTCCTTTTCTCTTCCTTTGTAGTTCCAATGCAACTTCAGAAAGCATCCGTCTTAAACGTGGCCAGCATCTCATGTGTGTAATACACATAAAGGGATGCAAAATCAGTAGCGGTGCTTCAGGGACAGCGCTAATATGTAGCCAAGCTGCTAGCACTGCAGTGAGAACTGAGAGACATTTTTATACATCTGTGCTGACAAATGTGAGTCCTGTTTGGTATGCAGTTTGCACAGCTGTCCTCATTCCCCGGCAGCATGGCAGAAATGATCTTGATGAGATCATTATTTTTATTCATTTTGTTAATTTTCCTCTGTTTTGGGGAAATTCCTGCATAAACCCAATGCAGAAGAATGTTTACCCCTTCCTGGCGTAATACACCTTGAGGTCTGAACGCTCTCCGTGTTCTTGGAAAGCACTGTTCACAGCCTCAGAGCTGTTGCAATAGCAAAGTTGAGGTAATATGACTCTACTGTCACTGCCCTACCTAAAATCTGAGGAGGAAAAGGTCCTGGAAGTTTCTTGTATTTGCTACTCAGACATGTCAATGTGCAGTTAAATCTGAGAGACAGTTTTGTACCTGATCAGAACACTGACCTCTAAGCAGCTGGAAATTCAGTCAGTTGTATGTGGTTCTTTATATTTTGTCTATGTTTTGATTTTATTTCATTCAATAGCTTAGAGTGAAAGCTGAGTAGGAGAAATTACTCAAAATTTTGCTGTGACTATGCTGAAAAGGGACAGTGCACTTAAGACTGTGTACCTCATGGTGCTTTCTCCTTCATGCACATTTTCTTTGAAAGTAATAGTGCCTTATAAAGGGAAGTTGGTAGGGAGGAACCTGCTGAACAGAGCACTTACTGGAGGTTGAAGCTAGATTTTGGTCATTTTCCATGACAAATACAGGTTAATATTTTAACTGGGAACAGCACCCTATAACTGTGAACGGTTACTGTACAGCAGTCTTTTGACCATTGCTGACTAGGTGTCTGTGTCCTAGCTCTCAGGCTGTGTTAATTCTGAGGCTGAGGAACACTTTTGAGTGATGTTGGGATCAACCACAGTCATGGTCACTAATTTTTCTTTGATTTGGTTCATTGCATTATAGCATCTTATTTTTCTATCATTGTACTAGAATAGAATAGAATCATTAAGGTTGGAAGAGACGTCAAGGATCATCCAGTCCAACCGTCCACCCCCAACTATTAACGATTATGAAAAAATTTTAAAACTTTGGTTTTCTTTGAAAGTCCTTCCAAAGTGTAATTTGAAGAAATTTTGGAGTACTTTGAAATGCTAACTCTTAAAGAGCAAAAGGTCCAGCAGTCCTGACAGTGTCTTGGAGAACAGTAGGCTGTGACCCCACGTGAGAAGCATGTTCTCCCGTGCAACATCTGTACACAGGGCTCAGACTGACTTGACATGGCCAGGGTCTTGTGTTCAATGGCATCTTGTTTTAACCTCCCACTGTCTCGGATGCTGAGTGCAGTTCCCTGCAGGGGATCTCTAATGCTCCTGTATCTCACAGAATCATTAGAAATAGGGTTGGGTGTGATTTCAAGAGCTCCCTTTGTCTACCTTCATCCATAAGCATCTTTGCTAATCTCTTTCTGTCAATTTCTTATTTTTATTCCATTTTTTGTTCAGTGTTCTTAAACTCTGCACATATTAGAAATCCCATCGCTTCACAGGCAAGCCATTCTTATGTTAGCTTTCTCATGAAAGTTTTACCTTGTGTCTGCACGCATTTTTACAGTGTAATAATTCAGCTGAGGTCTATACACTGGAGTGACAGGCTGCCTGGTGTTTACTAACCTTGGTCATAACAGTGCTCCATCAAATTGCTTCCACTGCATTTGGGAACAGATTCAAAGGATTAGTTATAGTTAGTTCAGTGGTTCCATTTTTCTTTTATTGACTAATGGCCTACACCATCTATAAGCAAAGTAAGCCACTGTACAATGAATGATAGTTAGGTTGTGCTTATTTCACAGGGTGTTGGACACTGCACATGCCCTGCTTTCCATGGTGAGCTCATACACTTGCCTACTGTCCTTGGTATTTCTCTTTAAATTAAGCCTACATCTGTCCACATTTTACCACCTTTAGGTGGTCCTTCAGGAACGAACAAAGGCAAGATGTAAAGTCAAACATTTTATTAATAGTAAGGGGTTTGAGAGTTTTTTTGGCTAAGGTCTTGCAGAGACAGTCAATTGTCAGCTGTCCTGGACAACTACTGCTTTTGCAGTATTGCCCTTGGAATGGATTACAAGATTGAAATTTCTTCTGTGCAGAAACCACGTCTGAGCATTTTGAAACCTTCTAGCAGTTCTGTGGCTTCATATCACAGCTATGCTCAGAATAAGCCTCAAAGATAGGCAACAGAGAGCGTTTGGAAGGGCTTATTTGCCAGCAGTTACATTTCTGGTGCTTCACTCAACTTTAGGATGAAATACTTTGTTGTTGCAACCATGAATCTTAATGAGTAATTTTTTGCTCCTGGCAGTCCTGGAATATTGAATATTGCTAGATTCAGACTAAGAGAGTGCCAACTTTTTGTCATATGGATACTCTATACAAATGGACAGTATACTTTATGTAACATTCCTCTGATACTTCCAAACAATTTTTTGGTGTATTCTTAAAAAACTGAAAAAGTTATTTCTGAACTGCTCGCTATTTTTCTGTGCTGTGGTGCAGTAATGAGGTTAGCATGTGATTTCTATTTCCCTGTGTATGTTTACATACCTCTGCACCTAGGGAGATCATCAACGGCCACTGATTTCACGAGCCTGCTATTACTATTTTCTGCTAATGAATAGAAGTTCCATATTTAGTGAAAATGCAAAGCTCCACTGTTCAGATTTAAGGAATCTCTAATTTCTGGAATCCTCTGCTCCAGTGAAGTATGTCAAAGGAGGAGTGAGGCAGTTGCTGCTTTCAGTTTGTGCAAAATTCCAATTTTCAGCATGACTTGGAACAAGATGCATGGCATGCAACAACCCATCTGATTAATCAGCAGAGAATTTGCAAACATCAGCAATGCTTCAAGATCATATAGGAAGAACTGATATCGTGTCTCCTTGTGCTTTCCATATATAGTTCTTTGCCCTTGCTCTTCCCCTCACTTCCATGGGAGTTCATGTGAGGTCCGTGGTTTGACTAAACACAGGGCTGCCTGGAGTCTCTGGCTTTGGGTTTTTCCCTTCCTAATTGGTTTTTACTAGTTATTTTTCAAGCACGATGGTGTCAAGTCAATTTGCTCAGGAGTCGATCATGTGATTTCCATCACGATGCTTATGTAAACGCTTCTTCCAGCTTGCAGCTTTATTAGCCCAGTTTTCTCCAAAGGCTTATTGAGGTGCTGTCCATAGCAAATCAATGACATGAGTGTCTTCTAGATGATCAGTGGGAGAGAAGGAAATCTTAATAAAGCCAAGGTCTTTTATCTGGCTTAACTGATACCATTTTTCTTGGTGCTTACAGGATGGTACAACAAAACTCTCCTGTTCTCTTTGGTTCTTGATTTGAAGAGTGTAGAGGGATCTTGACAGCAAGAAGTTTCCTTGATAGTATTATCTTAAACTCCATTTTTGCACAGCAGCTGATTATGGGATTTCTGTGATATTGTGGCAGTGGTTTTGCAAAATTACCTTTCTCTAGGATACAGGCAGAAGATGCACCTTTTGCCATGTAGAGGCAATGTATTGAAGGAGGAAGAGAAATTGCTGAAGTCTCAGTTGTGGAAGCCTTGAGTGATGGTTGATGCGTTTTGGACAGGAAGTTTGGGTTAATCTAACAGTCTGTGTTCCACTTGCTCGGGGTTGTCCCTATTCCCAGGGGGTCAGGAACAACTTGGGGAGAGTTTCCGGATGCTTTAGCCCCAGGGTAGCTGGAAGTTAAAGGAGCTTTAGAAGTTGGGCATGAAAACCACAGCTAACAGATGAAAGTGAAACAAACCCTGCTCTTTCAGAAAGCTTGGAATGATTAACAGGGCAGACAGAAATACGTAACCCACTCTGATAGCTTAAGGGAACAATACAGGATTAACAAATGGAATTCAAAGTGGTTTTGTAGGTATCGGTTCAGATGCTTCGGGCATACCGTTCATACCACACGTGTGTCGCTTATTGTAGTCCGTGATCCCGAGAGCCCCTTGCTATGCTATTGAAAGCAACATATACTGGGGAGGTGAAGTGGTGATAGGGAGGTAACGGGAGCTGTTAAGGATCTTGACAGAGTAAACACTGCAGCCTTCGGTGTGTGTCTTTCCATGGGCATTTTGAATATCTGTAACATGCTGAATTTCACAGGTCACAGCAGGGCTGGCTTCGAGGCACGCTGTATCGAAGGGTTTGGAGACGTCTGAAAAAGTGCCGCAGGCTATCATTTAAAAGTGATCGCATTTCAGTCTTTGAGGTTTGATCCTAGCTACTGCTGAGGAGGAATAGGATGAGACCACGGGCTTCCCGTTCACTCCTCTGGAAAGCCTTTGGAGAGAAATTTGAAGTATCTCGTGTAGCAGAAGTTACAGGATTTCCTTTTTTTTTTTTTTTGAGTTCTGCGGAACTTTAGATTCTTTGGTGTGGTGGCAGATGAATATCCTTGTCAAAGATAATAATAAGAAAAAAAATCTACAAAAATCTGTAAATCCTTTAGTTACTTTCTATTTAGGAGCAATAGATTACACAGGAGCATAGAGCAGATTTTACTGCAGATTTTACATCTTACTGTGTGACCTTGACTTAATGTTTGGCAGATTGTTTTCCTATCCTTATTTTATAAGTGTATTTATTTTTTTTAATTAATTATTGAAAGAGAAAGTATGTTTCTGACTATAGATTCTGTTTCAGCAGATGAGCTGAGCTGGCAGCATTTGAATGGTAGCATAGAATCATATAATATTTTCAGGATATGTGGTGGTTGAACAGCAGATTAAAAAAAAAATCATACACAAATGATGCTGGTCATTTTGGTATTTTATAGCTCAGAAATGAATTTTTTTTTCCTGTGGCTGTCCACAATTTTAACAGTTAAAGGATAAATGAATAAATGCGTTTTCTCTCAGTAGTAACATTGTTAAAGCCTTGTGCTATTCCTAGAGGTTGAGTGTAACGTGTTTGAGTTTAATGTGTCTCTTAGAGGGAAAGAAGGGGGATTCTCTGTTTTACGAGCTTCAGTGTGCCTGTTTTGCTGTATGCAATATGCATCTTTCCTGGCTTCACATATGAACCTGTGGCCTGTGGATCCCAGGGAACTGTCTTGTGTACATCTCATTCCTGTATGTCACCTTTGCAACATCTGCACTCGAACTGCTGTTTTCAAGTCTCATTTGGGGCATGCATTAGCCATTGTTTTAATGACTAGAAGAGAATTTTAGATAATTATATTAAATATCTCAGATACTACCACTGGTTTCTGTGATATAAGTTGTTTCTAAAACTGAGGACCCTTCATAGGTGTAAGTTGCATAAGCACACACCTGTACTGATGCTATTTGTCAACAATCTGCTCTCTGGAAAGGGTGCACGAAATACCAGAGAGCTATAAATCCCCTACTTCGGTGGGCTTCAATTGGCTCCAGCTTTCAGAACTGTCTGAAATGTCATCCACTGCAGTCCCAGAAAAAAAAAAAAAAAGAAAATATATTTCTTCTTGCAAAATCTGGATCAGTAACTCCAGATTATGGTTTAAACTCTTTCATCTCATCTTTACCATTCTTGGGAAGATATTTATATTGTTTGTATCTCATGTCAAACCATGTTTTTCTTTCTGCTGAATTCTGCCATGTGTTGCTTTGTTTGCAAGTCGCTTCCAAGCCAGTAATCATAAGCACTCCATCTGGTCGGGGAGCAGAGCAGTGATAATGTAAAAGGACGTTTCCACTATTCTGTTTAAAAGAATCCTCCATCTGTACCAAATCTGCCATTTTAATGAGATTGCAAAGGGTTTTGTTGGGTTTTTTCTTTTTCAAAGAGGGGAGGAGATCGATTGTTGAGATTTTTTTTTTTTCTTTCCGTTGCGTATCTACTCATTATGTGATTGTATCCAAGGCCTTTTCTCTTTCCCGAGCTGAGAATGACTATAGGAATTTGCAGTTCATGTAATTCAGGATGCAAAGTAACAAAAGGATCCTGAAAATTTTACCCATAGTCTGTAACAAGTTGATATCACCACTGGCATTGAGCCTTTCCTTTATTGCCCTTTGTTAATAGCATGCACGAGAGAAATCATCCTGAGTGCTGTAACACTGATCCACAAGGTTAAAAAAAATAGTGTCAGTGTGATTTATGACATGGGCTTTCAGCAATCCAAGCTGAATTGATGGATGTGAACGTGCTGAGATGACTTTTTGGTCCTGGCAGATTTTAATTTTTCTTTGTGCTTTTCTTTTATAATTCTGATCGCTGCTCTTTTAAAATTAATGGAGAGAGAATTGGGCAACTTCTCTTATGGCAATCTAAACTGGGACAGTTTGGAGGTTAATAGGCAACAGTCTGTGTTGATCATCCACTGGTCTCATCATACTAATGTGAACTTAAAAAACCAAGAGCCAGTGACTGGAAAAGCAAAGTAGCTCTGGCAGAATAAATGAGCAGGTGATGGGTAGGGGAGAGGGGTCTCGGAGGAGCTTCTGGAGGGAGCAGGCTGTCACCCAGACACTGCGGCACCGTCTGTGGGACCTGGGCTGTCTAGGGACCGAGAGGCACAGCCTGCTGGTAAAACAGATACACATACAGACTGTGTTGAACCCTGTTCTCTAAAAGCATTGTTCCTCCTTTCCAAACAGGCAGTAATTCAGCTTTAGGAGAGCTGTCAGACTGCCAGTTCTGTGTCTACTGGGCACTACCCCCTGACAGGAGTTTGCAGTTCAGTGGCACCTGGTGGCGTGGGCTTGGTCTTCTGGATGGTCTCTTGTGAGTTCCCATAAACCTGCTCAATGTAATGCTTTTATCTACAAAGAGAACTATTCTGCAAGTTTTAAATTTCATGTTATTCCCTCGAATCCTATTGCAGAAATCATTGTACTTCCTTTCTCCTCTTCAAAGGTAGAAGAAGGGTATTTAGGCACCTGGTTCTTATTCAGGGCCAAGCACTCTTTTTCTAGAACTGAGATGTTTCCTTTTATTGTTTTGAAATTATAGTTCTCAGTTCTCAAAACAAATAGTAATACTAAATCAAAATTCAGCTTTAGAAACTGAATATTTTAGGATACTCTGTGGTGTTGTGGCAGCTTGCAATATCAACATTGCCAAGGTAGCTGTGGTGCAGATGATTGAAATCTCTGCTACAGGGAGTTCGGCGCCGATATGTCAGTGAGGTAAATTCATTTAAACTGACTTGGTCATCTTGTATTTAAATCGAGGTGTATTTAAATTAAGGCTCCTCCACCCCTGCAGACAGCTGTTAGCTTCTCTCTACTTAGTCATTGGCAGAAGAGGGTCTTAGTCACAGGTACCATAATGCCATAAGCAAAAATGTGCAGAAGCAGAGAGTAGTTGTTAACAGAGTACTTCGTCAGTGACATTAATGAAGCCATTTCAAGGTAAATCACCTGATCACAAGGCCTACATTATTTATTTAGCGATACATCAGGGCCTCAAATTTTACACTTTCTCAGAGAATTTACGTAGATAATTATAAACAAGTTCGGTGTTAATACCCAAGGACACGGAGCTGCTACCTGGTGGCTGGGCTCTAGTCAATGCAATGTGGAGAAGTGTTTCTTGAAAATTTGAAATTATCCTTACAGTAATTTGCATAGAGGTTATTTCCTTTCATAGACAAATGAGATATTGAACATATCTTGTCTGACAAAAATATTAGACCCTGATTTTTTTCCCCCCCCTCTTCTTACCCTTTGATGTTCTTCTGTAGCGAGGAATATCAGTGTGCAGCTCATGTGTGTGAGGTGAGATGTGTAACAGGCGGGCACAGCGTATGCTGTGCAGGTGCTTGTAGTGAACTGAAGAGATCTCACTATTCCCTGTCTCAGAAGGTGAACGTTCTTTAAAGCCACTCGTAATGTAAGTAACTGTAGGGAAGCACGCAGAAAATTCCTGCTGCTGGCAATAGCTTCCATTGAAAAGGAAGAGATCTGTTTTACTGAAATCATAAAATCATTAAGGTTGAAAGAGATCTCAAGGATCATCCAGTCCAACCGACCCCCCACCACCTATTACCCACTAAACCGCGTCCTTCAGTACTGCGTCTAACCTTTCCTTAAACACCCGCAGGGACGGTGACTCCACCACCTCCCTGGGCAACCCATTCCAATGCCTGACCACCCTTTCCGAGAAGAAATTTCTCCTAATCTCCAACCTGAACCTCCCCTACCACAGCCTGCAGCCATTTCCCCTTGTCCTGTCACTAGTTATCTGCGAGAAGAGGCCGACCCCCAGCTCACCACAGCTTCCTTTCAGGTAGTTGTAGAGGGCAATAAGGTCTGCCCTGAGCCTCCTCTTCTCCAGACTAAATCATGAACCTCTCTCTGGGCTTCCCTCTGAAACAAAATGATTTTGCTTTTGGTACTGCTTTTAATCTTTCAGGTTTAGGAACCTGAAGGATATACAGAGCAGCTTTTTAGTTCAGGAAAATAGCCTCTAGAACAAACGACACAAATCTATCATAATTAGTCATCAGAAAATCTGAATAAATATAAAATTACCATGGAGTAGAAAGCAGGCATATGTGGTATTCAAAACACACAGAGTGTAAAATGATGTTATTGTTGCCTTTAGAAATAGTTCAAAGTAGTCTGCATTGGAAAAAGCTGATAAGCAGAATGACAAAAGCTTGTTTCATGAGTGATTCCAAGCAGCGGTGGTTTTCTGATCAGCTGATGCTGCAGCTATTTTGGGTATTCCACAGATGATGATTACATACACGGGGAATGATTGGAGGCAGCAAATATGGTAAGTGAGGCAGGAATCCTGGGACACGCTCTGTTACTAACTTAATAGTCTTACAATCACTTGTCCTTTGCCATTTAAAAGCCAAGGGAAGTCTAACAAGCGACTGTGCTTAGTTTTGGGCGTTTTTAAAAAAAAAAGAAAAAGAAAAAAAAAAAGAAAAAAAAGAAAACCACTTCCTGAAGCTGCTATTTTTAGCAATGGAGCAGCGTCCAAAGTGTTAACTAATTGAGTCATCAGGTTTCATATCTGGCCACAGAAAATGGCAGTGGAAGAGGGAGAATGCTTTCCAGAACAAGTAAGCATTTGTGGATTCTGAAATAAGAATGGTCTGCATATTGAGTTTCTCATATTAGTGTTTTAAATCTTTGATTGTATAAGACAAAGCTGGATATAGGAAGAGGTACGTTTCGGCTTGTTTGGTGTATTTTGTGTTCTGGTGCTTGGTTGTGGTATAGGCTGAAGCAGCAGTCGAAGGGTATATGGAATTATTTGTTCTCTCTCTCCTTACTGATGGCTGCATTCTGTTCAGGACACTGCAGGAGACGCTGATTAAAATTGCAGAAACATTTTGTAATGTTTTGTCCAATGATCAAGACCTTAAGTAACATATACGTAACAACTTTGTTCACTGAAATGTTTTAGCAAGTCTCACATACTTTGAAAAAAAGTTAACTGAAATCTGTGCTTTTAAGGTGTATTGATCCTTGAGGTCACTTCCAACCTTAATGATTCTATTCTATTCTATTCTATTCTATTCTATTTATCAAATAACACACCTACTGACAATCCATAGCACAATTAAACTTCAGAAGGAGCCTGCTGCTGCTATGCTAGTAGTGATCTGTAAGGAGGCACCCATCTCTTACTCTTTCCCTACACAGAGGTAGTCCCAGTGACCTCCATGATGCTCCCTGTGCTATTTAAAAATTCCTCAAGTGAGTCAGCTGCTGTGAAATGACATCCCTGTACTCTGTGAACTAGGCACTGAGGTTCTTCATAGCTTGAGTTGTTCACATCAACTAAAAAATATAAATTTAAAGCAATTGTTCTCCAGGCTGCTTTGCCGCAAAAGTAAAATACCAGGTTCCCAGGAAAGTGTGGTATGGTGTTATTAATATTGACAAGTGCCAAGCTTTGTGGAAGCTTCAATTAATGGCACTATATTTTTTAGTTAGTGATATTACTGATGGGGCACGCAGCAGTTCACTGGCTAATTTCTGTGTTAGCAACAGCTTTGTGCTCTCAAAAAATACTGCAGAGTTCTCTTAAATGTGTATGTTGTTTACTTGCTGTCAACACAGGGCTGGGTTGTTGTTCCCTGCTAAAAACCATCTTTGAAATTCTGGTTGTTTTCTGGTCATTCTATTCTTGTTCATAAATTCATTTCCACCAGCAATTTCAAAGCTATGAAAACATTTGTTTGAAGGATTTTGTGAAGAAATTTCTTTCAGAAGGTTTTATGGTACTTGATTAATTTTGTATATTTTTTTTCCAGTCCTGAGATGATTATTTACTCCTGGGTTTTTGTAGCACAATGATATCAATCTTCAGGGTGATAAACATCTTTGCTGATGCTTTACATGAGCCCCAGTAGTACAGAGCTTTATGCAGTCCCGCTAGTTTCTGTGTTCAACAGTTTGGAGAGCAGAGCAAACTGAAAGACCTCGCTGCTGTGGAGCTGTGGCGTTGGCAATGTGCTGGTCTGCGGTACTCTCTGCCCTTCTGTGTTGCAATGGAATGGTATTTACTCTTGCTTTACAAAGTTTTGTTAGAAGTTGCATAGAAACTGGTCTTTCTGTTAGTATATACATAGTTTATTAAAGGTGTATTTGAACTGAAGTTGAGCGATGGAGAAGGGGTATGGTATATGTTTGTTTTGTAAGTTTGGGGTTTTTTGCTGATGTTGTTTATGGTAAATTCTGATTCTCATTCCATACATCTAAGTCTCCTATAGGTTGCTGTGTGTGTTTTAGATGTAATGGATAAACAAGCTCTACCTTGCTGTGTGTTTAGATTTGCTGTTCAGAAGCGATGCTTTAATTAACGTTGCGTAGTAATGGCTTATTCCAGCATCACATGCTAGGGGAGATTACTGTATACGGCTGGTAGGCAGTGGTGCTGGCCGTAGCTTAGTTCTGTAAGGGTGTAAGAAACTGAGCTTCACTTTAATGGTTAAAGTAAAAACTAAATCTAAATCTGTGTTTATTAAAATAGTAAAGATAAAGTCTTTTAGCCCAATTTGAAAAGTATTAATTCATTAGTGAAATATCATTATTTTCTTCAATTAAACAATGATGTGTTTTCCAAACATACTTTATTCTGATGCTAGGAAACACTGGTAACTTTCAGATGGAAATAAACTATGAAGTCTGGCTAAGGTGAAGTAAAATGTTCAAAAAGTTCTGTTGGTTCTAGTTTTGTCAAAAAATTAGAAGTCCTCCAATGATATTCAGATCGTCAGGGTTCTTCTACAGAATTCCAGCTCTTTAGTGCACAGTGGCTTTGAAAGCCAGCAAAGTGCTAGTTCAGTTCTGTAACTGCACGGTGATTATGCGACAATGACCTATTCTAATCTGCAGTGATATATATTTGGTAATTTCTTCTCACCTCAAGAATAAAACTGAGCTACGTTGTGTTTTCTTTCCCCCCTCTGTTCATCTCAGAGACTCGATACAGCAAAGAGTATTCTCACCGTTCCTTACTGTTCCATCCTGTTTGTACCTGTAAATCCTGATCCTAGCCTTGGCCATGGGGGTTTAGACTCCTTCTCCTGTTTCAAAACAGAATTGTGTATATAAAGATAGTACTTCAATCTAGTTTAAAACTCCTGATAACAATTGTAGGGCTCTGACTTGAGTTTTCGCTCACAAATTTTGGTGCTTGGGCTGGGAAAAGCAAATTTCCCATTGGAATCTGAGCAAATCTGGAACATGTGGAGTGAGGAACAAAACACTTTGTAAACTAATTTACATTTGCTGTGTACACCATTGAATACATTTCATCTAGACAGCCCCAGCCAATGCTATTGCAGAACTTTCCATACCATTTCACAAATCCGTAACAGCGAATACAGAGGAGGAGGAGAAAGGGAGCACTGGGAAATGTGGAAGCTGGTGGCTTCTGTGTGTTCAGCTTCACTGCTCTGCACGGGACACGCAGCGCTGCTGCCCGTGTCACTTGGCAGCATGTCCAGGAGAAAGAAGACAAGTTTTCCTCAATGCTTTTAACACTAACAAACAGCGGTGCGTGCAACTCCTGCTCTGGTTTGCTCTGCCTTGCCTTTGCGGTTTATAGTAACGCGCTGAGTTGCGGACTGGATCTGGAGTTAGCAGGTCATAGCCACAACAGCAGAATCAAGTGGAAAACAAGACACGACAGGTTATGGTCAGCAGGGAGATTCAGCTCCTGCAGAAGAATGTGACCAAGCCAACACAGCCAGAGTATTCACAGATGGTATTCTCCAATAGTTATTATACATCTCCAGATTGTGCTTAAAATTGTCTCCTGGCAGGTTTCTCAGCTCCTGCCTTTGAGAACTGTTAATAGTCCTGTGTGCAATTGCCCTCGTGAGTTTGGGAAGTGCTAGCTAGGTGGTTCTCTTCCTAAACAGCCAAAACTACCTCAGCCAGTCTGAATGTTTGAATCCTTTGGCTTATTGGTTCCACTGATTCTTTCTGATTGTACCAGGGCCTATATATTTCATAGCATTTCTACAAAGAGGTGTCAGGACAGATTGTTCTGTAAATGTTACAAGCTCTCCTTGCAAACTGCTGTGACAAAGCTCATGTGATGCCTCTAACCAGCCCTGCAGACCTGACTCTTACCAGGTTTATGGCAGTGTTGGCAAATCTTGCTCCAGGAGTTGTCTTAGTACCTGGAAGCTCTTTAGATAATTTTCACTGACCCTTCGGATTCTGTATCTGCCACGTGAGCTACATGGGCTTTTCCAGACAGAAACTCTCTTCAACAAGATACTGAGGTGGGTAGATTGGGAGGGGTTCTTTGCTTCTGACAGAGGTCATAATCCCTGCTAGGAAACCTGTACTTTGGCACTTACAAACTGAGAAAGGTTTGTAATTCCTGTAAGAACCCTGAAAAATGTGTCAAAAAATTTAACGCTGAAGTAGACAGTTTTAAAACTAGCCATTCAAATTCCTCTTAAACCTACAAAAGTGTAAACTTTTTTATGTGTGGGATTTGAAATACTTGCAGTGTAAATTGGTGTGTTTCTGCATATATTTTTGCCTCCTCAGAAGTGGTTTGACTGGTTTACAAACAATATTTCAATTTAATAATGTTCAAACTTCGAAAGGAGAATTATTTTGTTTTTTTGAATGAGTGAGACATTCAAAAGAGATGTAAAGTGGAAAGGCAGAAAGAGGGCAGGAAATTTCTGACTTCACTGTACTGAAAGCTCTTAATAGGTTGTCTGGCTACAGAAGATGCTATGTAGCTTGTCTGTAGTTCCTATAGCTTGTTTACTAAAGTATTTTTAAGGAACTTTTAGGTGCATTATGCTTCCATTGACATGCAGTTTGGTCCACTTTATTACCCGTAACTTCCCCTTCACCACATGTGATTGAAGCATGTTTGCATAGTATTTTTGTAGGGAGCTTGTTCTGAGTCTCTCTCCCTAAAATCAGCAATATTATCTGATTTAGGTTTATATTATTTTTTTCCCCATCTGAAATTATAGACAAAAAAATACTCTTTAAAAATGTTTTGAAGAGGATTGCTGATTTTTTTTTTCTTCCCTCTCCTTTCTGGATCCTGACTCTAAAATCAGATACACACAGAGAACAGGAGGTGGACCAACCAACATGTTACATTCAGCAATCTGAAGAACGTGACTTTGGCATGGAAATAGTTTTAAATTTGAGCCTGAGATCTGCTGAAATTATCTCCATGCTCATTGGGTAGCCAGTTTCTGAGAGAAAAATAACAGGGAGGAGATCAATGGCATCTCATCTAGCTTGACATATAAAAGAGTTATTATCTTCAGGTGAACATAAACATAAGAAGAAACCCTCCAAGCACATCCAACCCTTGTCGAGCTCTTTGAGACTGTGGTAGCAGTTATGAAAGCCAGTGATTTATTTTTCATTTGTAAGTGTATGATAGGAAAACTTTAGAGAGTGAGAGATGAGTCATTACAGGCTCAGGAGTTTCTTCCCTGAGTTTGAAATAAACTTCTAGAAGTTGAGGCTGTGAGCCTGGAGAATGAATCTTGAATTTTAGATGCTCAAATCTTTTGCCTTCAACCGTATCAGATCCATTTCATTGATTATACATGTAAGTTGGTCACAATGGGCCTGGTTCTCTGATTGTGCACTTCTAATGGCGTACAGCAATTCACTGGTGAACAGTGTGTCACAATTTACCTTGTTATTCAAGTTTGTCTTCTCAGTCTGATAGCTGAAAAGTCAGTATTAAAGGAATCTTATTTTCCTGTTAAAAGAAAATAATTCTTATGATTTGTTGTTCACGCATACTTAAAAAAATGTGTATGTTGCGCAGATGTATATCAGTTTTGTAGTCCTGGAAAATTAGGATCTTGCTTTTGGTGTTGTTAATTTAACAGATTCATATTATTCTTTGTTTTCATAAATTCTTTAGGTGAAGCTGAGACACCAAACTTGTGTTTCAAAATCTCAAAACCTTACCTGTGCAAACTGGCAAAGAGTATTGGAAGTTGCATAGACCCTCACCTCCTGTCTGAACACTGTCCCTGTAGGATGGGTTTGATCTCAGTTCAGTTGTCTTCTGTTGGGTTGTCAGATGTTAATTTTGTTAGAATTGCAGTTAAATCATTCTGTATTTGTGAATATCTGTGGTGCCAAATAAATAATATGGAGATGACAGCTTTAGGGACATTTTCAACTTCGACGTTGTTCAACATGTTATACGTTACACACGGATGATAGGCAAGGCTTTCCCATCTACATCCGTGTGTCTTTTGTGCCTTGGAAATCACAACCCCCTTTGCTCTTTGCAGGAAATGGAAAGAATAACAGCTACTTTTAATTTCTATCTTCTGCTTCAACTTTCTCAGGAAGCAGTCATTCAGGCATTTAAAGACACCCAGAGCTGGATTAGTTGCGTGCTAAGTCACAAGATTGACTAGATTTATAGTCTGGTGGAGAAGACTGCACATGTAAAGTCTAAGCAATTTATACGGTAAGAAAGCTGCGGCACAGCTTCACAGGAGATGTCTGTCATTGCCAGCGAATAACCTGCTCTAGAGCTCTTGATGCTGTTAAAGGCAGTGATAAACACCTCTTATACTGGAAGCTGTGAAATGTTCTTGTACGTACCAGCCTTAACATCTCAGGCTCTGGGTCCTTTTCAACCATCTTCCACTCCAATACAGGTGGTTCATTTTCCGTGGTAACAATGAGCACAGATTCAGCATTTTGCCAGCACAGACTCTAACAGGCAGCATGGTGCAAGAGAGCGGAGCTTGAAAATGGTAAAACCTGCGTGTCAGAGACTTGCCTTCTCTTGTGGTATAGCAAGGAGAGAGGCGTATTTGTTTGAGTAGATATTTTCCTGGTTCGGTCAAGGATTTACAGAAAGGAGGAACTGAATCTAGAATGTGTTTTCCACTCTGTTTAGAACTGCTTAAATGTGTGATTTTCAGGAAATATTGTATTTTCTCTACAAGCATGTTAATACCGACTACTGTACGGGGATAGAGTTGCAGTTGTTGCAAATACAGTTAATTATAGATTCACATGCAATTTTTGCAGAAATATGAGGTGGTTTAGTCTTCACTGGGGTGACCAAGAAGAGGGACTTCATGCAGCCTGAAACCAGTCTGGTTTTTAACTTGTGCAAAATATATTGTAGTTAATAGTTGGCATAGAGCGAGCTATAGGGACATTCCAAATAGTGTAATATTTTTGGCTACTTTATCATGCAGAATATAATAATACAATCAAAGAATGTTGATTATTAAGTTGCATGATAGGGCAAACAATTAGAGGGATTTGGTTGATTTTCAGCCAATAATTAGATAATTTCTCATTCTGCAATCGTATTCAAAATAGCTGGCCTTCCCTAGCTGAAAGATTTTTCCTTTGAATTGTCAGGCAGTAGGAATGGAGATTTTCCTGTTGCCCTGTGGCTGTGTTTAGGGCCGTGATCCCAAAAGCATCTCTCTGAAGGGTAATTAACAGCAGAACTGCAGATAGTGGTTGGCCTCAGGCTGTCAGGTTCTTATCAGAAGAAAACACGTATGGTAGTACGGAATGTAAAGTATGAATACAGCCGTAGTGGTTTGCACAAAGATGATCATCGCATGCAGTGCAACCAGCCCCCTTTCCCGTAAATTAAAAGTGAAATATTTTAATACAGATCTAGCTATGAGTTAGCAGGGAGATACAGTGGATACAGCCACTTGGACGATGGATGAAAAGTCTCTGCAATAAAATGATACGGCTGGTTTCTTTCATATGCTTCAGATATTGCTGTTAACAGGCCAGTATAGTTTATTTGAAATAAAATTTCATCCCTTACCAAGTGAGTGTAACATATTTGCTTGGAGGAAAATTCTAAATTAACCTAGTAGAAAATCTATGCCAAGGACCTCCAATTTCCAGTGTAGTGCTTAGTGCCTATCAGAGTTGAGCCTTACTGCAGAAAAAATCTGCCATCGGTTGCGGTAAGCCTGCCCTTATCAGAATAAGCAAAAATGTTATCATCTGTTTCCTCAGATCATCTCATGCTGCTGCAAGACTAGTTTTGTTGAGCACGTTTCCAAATGGAAGTAACGTAAGTTCATCTCTCAGAATGAAGTCATTACCTCCCCCCACAACAAATGTTCGGCATGGTTAGCATCTTTTTGTTGGGACTCAAGCCAGAATGCATCCTGCTCCGGCACAATGGGAACCTGCTGGGGGTTTCCCTTCACAACAGCTACTGTTAAAGATGGAGTGAAAAACAAAACCCTGCTCCCAATGTGAAAAAAAGACTGGATTTTTAATCTGAAAAAGAAGCCACTGTAAGCAGAACACAAAAGAGAGAGAGATGAGCGTAACATCAGTGTGGAGGGGGTCTGTGCACGTTGAAAAGAACGGCTTTGCACTTTTGAGGGTTCGCTTCATAATGTATATTCTCTGTTTTCTGAGAGGACCCTCTCTAGTCCCGTGGAAAAGCCAAGCCAGACCCTGGGTTGACAGTCAGTGCAGATTTCCTAATAGTTTTTGTCTTTACTCATGCTAAATAGTCTCCTACTTCAGTGGGAGCACTTGGAGCAAAAGATAGTGAATGTGTATTTGCTAGCATGAGTCAGCATCAGCATCTTCTGTTTTAAAATGGAGGCTCAAGTTGTAATACCCAAGTGACTTAGGAGTTAATCTTTCCTGTAATAGAAATGTTTTTAACTCACGTTGCTGTTCCTCAAAATGGGGAAACGGTTCTCAGGTCTCACCCCTGCACGTTGCAGGCTCTGCCGCCCATCATGTGGCAGGACCAGAGGACTTTAGGGCAAAGAAGGGTTGGGAAATGGAGTGCTGCTGCCAGCACGGCTTACCCAGCCTCAGCCCTTTCCAGAGATGTCCCTGGGATGAAGGCTGTTGAAATGAGCTCCAGACTGGAAAATCTGTTGTGGGCTGCAAGCAGCCCGCAGTTTGCAAGCTCATCAGCCTGCTTTACATTAGAGAATTGAATTTTTTTAGCACAGTATGTTAAAGGGGAATACACAAATTTAAAGAAAATACACATTGCGTAAAAACTGCATTCATTAGCCAATCATCTGCATTTATGCATTTCTTAAAACTAGAAATAGTCCCTTTTTCTTCCAAGAAAGTACAGGGAGAGGGGAGAAAAGTCGTACTGTCTGTGAAGAAAAAGCTTGATATTATGTACGCATCAGTACTGGTACCCTCATAAATCCCCTGATTATGAAGTATTGTCTGAACAGCCATTCCAGAACTAAATGCTGTGCACAGGATCTGAAGTTTACCTCTCCAAGAATTAAAACACTTGTAAGAATCTTGATTTTTCATTTGAGTCTGGATATGGAGACTGAAAAGGTAGCATTCCCAGGGGGCACAAGGGGAGCAGGGAAAGGCTTCGGGGACACAGCCCAACAACAGGAGTTCTGTGCGACTGCACAGGAAGGGCTCAATCTTTGTGGCTGACTGCAAGAACATCTAAGATTCAGGGTGCTTTGATGTATGTCCCATGCCTCCTGTTCTCTTGATATTTGTCAAGACAGTGAAGAATCAAACGGCAATTTTCGTCTTCATTTCATGTTGCAATTGATTTTAAAAAAAAAAAAAGAAAAAGGATCTGAATAGATTGCCAGCATACAGAATGGCACTCTCGGGAATGTTGAGGTTTAAATAATTAGGATTGGAGAAAAAATGTATTACGTCTGTTAAGGGAATGTCTTGTAGACATGCTGCCTGTGTGGGGCTCATCTTTCAGACACCAGCAAGCATGGAAGGTGGCAATGGGGATATCAAGAATGGTTGCCCACGGAGGGAGTGCTTACCTGTGCCGGTGTCCTGAGCGATGGTTGGAAACCTAAAATCCTTTTTTCCCCTACCCTGTTTTTAATGCATTTGATATAACAGGTCCTTGATCAGTCTGTGACACAGGCTCCCAGGCATGATGGCAATCCAGATAAATAATTAACATTATTGTTATGCTTGTTTGATCTTTTAAATCCTTCAGTAATTTGAGCTTGGGCTCTGATGCTGCTCTTGTCTGTGCGATACAGAAGCAATTACAGGCTCTATCACGGACTTCAGCAGGCTCCGTTTGAAACAAAATAGTGTTAATTGGAAATTACATTTTCCTACTCTATTGTGGTATTTTAAAAAATTAATTTAGACTTAAATAGAAATGTAAAGTTGAGAAAATTTTAGATTCAGAAATGTGAAAGTTTTGGTTTGATGTTTTGATCAATGTTTACTGACTTAGCTTTTGTAAAAGTTGAATAGTGTTCATTGGTGGTTCGGGGTTTTGGAAGTACTATGTCATAAAACCAAGGGTATTCAAGGCATTTTGCAAAGTAGAAAAAGCTTGTAAGACTACTTTCTATGTGAGCAGATCTGAAGTAATGCCTTCATTATTGGAAAAGTGGAAGCTGGCATTGCTACTTTTAGAGAGGCTGGAATTGCTTTTGGTTTCCAAAGATGTTGGCTCTCCTTTCTCGCTAGTGTTATTGCTTGTGTCTGCTTATGGCAGAGACTGTTACCATTTGAGACAATCCCAGAAGCCCTATGGAACTGTTTGCACAATCGTACAGCCCCAGTCTGCTATCCCTTTCTGCAAATCTTAAAATTTCTGTGCACGGTGGCCCAGAAAGAGTGAGTTAACGAGCCAGAGGTGACTTAACCCAGTCACTTCAAGTCTGAGGGTTTGGGTGCTTCAGCCAAGGTCAGAAAAAAAGATTTTCCCTTTTCTCAGTGCGCAGGTATGTGTTACGCGCTGGCTGCTGAGGCAGCCCGTGTCATTTTACACAATAGCTCATGTCACATTCAAGTAACTGAAATCCAGTAAGGTGGAAACTGGAAGTGCCAACTCGGATCAGCTGAAGTGTGGGAGAGTTTGTGTTATCCCCGGTGTGCTGTTAAATGGCAGCTTCTCTGGGTGCTTCCTACTTGTCATCCTAGTGCCTGCGCGTGTTGGCGCTGCTTTTTCTGCACGGTCCCCTGGTGCCAGGAGCCTGTGCCTGCCTGAGAGGCCAGAGTCCCGGCTGACGGGTGAGCGGGGCACTGTGCCCAGCACCCCACCAGCCCCACCGCTTAGGTGGCAACCAGGCTGCCCGTGTCAGTGATGTTTCTGGACAGGTTGAGCAACAAGAGTGAGTTTTGAGTGGTGACTGGCAAAGGAGGGTATGCTGCTTGCTTGAGAGATTTCAGGAGTAGATTTGTGCATCGCTTAGCAGCACCTGAGCTAGCTTGATTTTGGAACTTTTATACGTCCCCAGGCTGGAAGCATGACTTAACCTTTGTCCTTCCTTCCATTAGCTTGCAAGTGCTTCCAAGAGAAGTCCTTAAAAGACATAGGCATTGCTGTCCCTCTACAGTGAAACAGCAGTTAACTCTTAATGTGAATATCACCTATTTATCACTCCTCCTCACGCATTTTGTTCGAGCAATTAGAAAGGCTTACATGTTTCTGAGAGGGAGCAGTGTTTCTTGTCTGGCACGCATTAACGTGACTGGTGGGAACTGATTTTCCATACCACGCTCCTCTGGTGCATCCCTTCCCCACCCAGAAGCGGCTGTAAACAGCTGATGTAAATTATCGTCCTCCTGCTGACTGTGCCAAACAGCCATGCTATTACACTGGGACAAAAAGGGCTCCCGGTCTATTAAGTCCTCCCTCATACCTTTGGTAATGCTGATAAAATGCTGACCTGTTTTTTTACCCCAGTGGCTGCTGTTGCTAAGCACTGAGAAAATGACCTGTCTCCTGTAATAATCTGCGTTGCACAGCTCAGATGATCTTCCAAATGAAAGGGTTTTACTGCACCTCTCCAGACAGCTCTTCTTCCCCACAGTCTTTACAGTTCTGACCATGTAGTTTGTGGCAGCACCTTGTTTTTGATAGAGCCTAATTAAACATTGGTACTGGGGGGGCCGTTTGGCTGGAAGCACATTGGAGAGGTTGATTTGTAATGGTCAGCACGGCATGCTTGGAAAAATAATGATTAAGAGCAGGGAAGGTTGTAAGCTGGTAACTTACCATCACAAAGTGGAATGCCATGTGTGCAAAACTCGGGAGAAAATGAGTCCATAACTAACGGTTCTCTCCTTGGAAGAGAGAGTTTGCTGTGTTGAAACTACTAGGATAATAGCCTTGTAGCTTGTACTGGTACAAAGAAATCAGACTTCACACCCACTTTTCATTTTGCTGTCATTATGCCCAAGATTTCTTCATTCTGCATGCAGAGGTGACTTCAGATGGGCCTGAAGCAATGTTTGCACAGAACATCCAGTTTGCAGTGACTGCATTGACAGGAGAGGAGAGAAGTCTATAGCAAATCCAGAAAATGAGGAATGAAAATAAAAATAAAATTATTTGAGCACTGGAGAAGTAACTGAACTTTGGTGCCATGGTATTTTATGTTTCTCTCAGAAATTACTGCCTTTAATTTTTTCTTTAAAGGTAATTGTTGCACTCTTTTAGAACCTTAAAGGATCATAAAGCACTTAAAGCTGTAATGATGTAAGCCTGTGATGAAATGGTACTGAGGGGAAAAAAAAAAGACAATTCCTCTTATACTAATGGAGAAGAGGGCACAAAAAATGTGTTGACTGCCCAAGATGCCAGGGGAAGCTGTGGCACAGATAAAATCAAAGATGATATGATTTGTCCCTCTTGAAATCTAACCCAGTTCATTCCACTTGCTGCAAGGCAGGATCAGCATTATCTAAACCGTCCTTGGTGGATATTTGCATAACTTGTTGTTAAAACCCTCCAGGGATGGAAATTACTTTCAGTGGTTTCTTTCATGACTTAACCATCCTTTCTGTCATCCTCACACTCAAGCTGAAGTCATCATAAAGCAAATTTGCACAGCTATCTTTAAAGCAAAATCTGGGGGGGGTGGGGGGAGAGGGGAAGACCGTTTAGATAATAGTACTGTACCTAGGGATTCCTGTCTTCCTCACTCAATGTGGACAGATATTGTAAATAAAATGTGCCATAAAATGAGGGAGGGTGGAGAAAATAAACCAAAAGGTAATCAGACATTAGATTTTTAAATGCCTAAATTTGTAGAACCGTGTTTTTTCATTCAGGGAGTCCAGTCCTTCAACAATGAGTATTTTGGATTTTGTTTAAATCTGTCGTGTGGGGTCTCATAGTACTGGTCCAGTCTGTTTAGCTTGGGCATTAAAGGTGGTGTGGCACTTTTGGAAAGAGCAGAGTGGTTTCCATGGAGTCCTATGCTGAGCCTCACCATGTTTGTCTTCCATGCTGGGTACCAGATGTGTCCCTGGCTACTAGCCTTGCGTGTTAGACGGTGCTGCATAATTCACATTTCTGTATGAAGTCAAACCTTGTGGCACCCAGTCAGGTGGACAGGCTATTTACAGCAGAGGGAGTTTGCATAAGCAGGGAGGGCAGGATTAGACCCATATTTGATAAGGCAGTTTGGGATCCTTTCGTGTCTAGTTAAATGTATGTGCAGTGTGTTGTGCAATTAGTAACTTGTTTGCCAAGGGAATATATTTTTATACTGTGCTGTAATTTCTAATGGGACCTTTTTTTTTCTTGTAGTCTGACACAAATGCAAGTTACCTGAGAGCTGCGCGAGCTGGCAACTTGGAAAAGGCTCTCGACTACTTAAAAAGTGGAGTGGACATCAACATTTCAAATCAGGTTGAAGAATATTTTCATCAGATTTGCTGGATAAATACATTCCTCACTGTTTCTCAAATCTGTCTTTATATTTGCACTCCGTGCCAGTGATAACTTACATGTGTTTTGATGAGCCATGTTCAAGTATTTTATCTAATTAAAACTTTTATTTTTACCCCTTACTAAGACATCGTTTCACTTCCACTTGGAGAGTGTTGTGCTATTTCACATTATCTTTCATTCCATCTGTATTACATCAGATCATAGGACAGCACTCAGAACTTGAGACCCCAGAGCCTAGTGTATCCTGACTTAATTCATACTCTTTCCTTGTAATATAGTTATTGTAAAGTTTATGTAAGAATAGGGTTTGGAAGAACCCCTCTCATTGGGGTATAATAATTTGTCTCCTGATATGTTTTTTTGCTATGCTAGAAAGCCTTTGCCAATCTTTTCCATTGCTTTTATTTTTTTTTCTTCGTTTTAATCAGAATGGGTTGAACGCTCTCCATCTCGCTTCCAAAGAAGGGCACGTAGAAGTTGTCTCTGAACTGATACAGCGAGGTGCCAGCGTGGATGCGGCAACAAAGGTTAGTCAGGCCGATCTAATTGTTCTCTTGTTCACACCGATGGCATGGGCACAGAGTGTTGGCCAACTGATTACAGACATTACTGCAGCAGTAGTTGCCCATTTTCCTTTTAGATTATAGTAAATGCCACAGGTTACTAGGAATGACATTTACTGAATAAATTGTAGACTCCTGCCTTGGTTTCTGTCCATATCTTTTAGAATAACTTACCCATTAGAAGTACTCAGTAAGAGTATTTTATTGCAAGAAATACTATATTTTGAAGTGAAACATGTTCTTGATAGTATTGTCATGTATTCAAGCTCAAATTTTGTATTCTTTTCAAATATTACTGTCTCTCATTTCAGAAAGGAAACACAGCATTGCACATAGCATCCCTCGCTGGACAAGCAGAAGTAGTCAAAGTGTTGGTTACAAATCGGGCCAATGTCAACGCGCAGTCTCAGGTAAAATCATATTTCTCCATTTGGTACTATCAAAAACTTTACTGTCATTATAATCCTTCTCCCCTTATAAACTGTGATATTAGTAAGTATATTTGGTAGATCTTACTGTATTAATGCTGGCTTTTGAAAATAGGGTTTGATAGAGTCAGTAACATGAATTTAATCCTGCTAGCACTAAAACCCATTCTTTTTTGGGTTTCTTTAAATGATTCCAGCTCTCCTCCTTCTGCACTACCCCTCACCAGGTGCTCAGTGTATCGTGGACATATCAAGTCCTGTCTTCCCCCATAGGCATGACAGTGCAGTGAAATCCCAGGTTGTGTCCAGGTCTTTCCCCCGTGGGATGTCAACCTTCAGGTGGAATTAACTCTGAGTTGCCCACCTCATTCATCCACAAAGAAAGTATAGAAATAACGTCTCTGGTTTAAGTTGTCCAAAAGCCACACAGATGCAGACCCCTGGAGAAGAAGAAAGTGGAGGCACATCCAGGGGTGTTTGCAGGATACTGGGAGTGTTGTGTAACAGGCAGCACAGCGAAGCATGTACCCTTCAGCCTTAGATCTGCCCTCCAGTGCCCTACAAGCTGCTAATTATTACAGAGCCAGAAGAGATACTGATAGAACAGGAGAGTGGGGGAGAGCTTGTTCAAATGAAAGGGATCCTGTTTCACATAATTCAGTGTCAGGCTTCATCAAGCTCATCCCCTTTCCTTGCATGAGGTACTGAAACCGTATACAGAGTTTTCAAGTTTGGTCAAGTCCTTTGAGTATTTAGGTCAATTATAGAAAAATTGAAACAAGGGAAAACAGTGCTGGTGGTAAGAGTAAAGCAGCAAAATGAAACAGAGAAAAACTGTGGCCCAACAAATGCATAAACGACAGATGTTGAAAGCTGCCTGGCTGTGCCACAGGAGGTGTCCCTGCATGCCTGCTCCATCCCTGTTCTCCCTGCTCAGGGGCTGCCTGGCAGGCAGCGTCAGAGACACCTAAAAAGACAAATTTTAAAATGTATGTCATAAAGAAGGGGTTTTTTTAAATGATCTCTCAAATAATATGAACAAAATGTTTAATGGTATTTATTTCAAGAATGTTAGTTATTTCTGATCTGTATTTCATGTTTCCCTCACCTGGACAAAGAAAACAGGCTACCCAGTTCCACTTTCTTACTCTTTTATACTAGCTAGATATAGCAATATTTGGTTCCAGGTATCATCTGATTTGAATTTACAGAGTACAACAACAACAAAAAGTAGTTTTAAGTGCAATCCTCCATGACTGTTAAGAAGTGAAACAAAGCAGAAACATTTCCAGTGGTTTTCCTGTTAAAGAAATTAAGATGACTTTGAAAGGATCTTTTCTACTTGTGTGTTCAGCCCTAAAACTAAAAATAATCTGAGATTGTAAACATCTTACACAACTGCATTGCCCATACACCCTGAGGTTTTGCCACATGTTATCCTTATTTTGCTAACATATGAGAATTAAAGATTTTATCTCCCCCCCATTATGGATGCCTTTGTCTTTGCCTGAGATGTGTGTATACCAGCCATTCCACACCAATACCTGGCAGGGAGATACTCTAGTTGGGGTGAATCTTTTGGGGAGGTGTTACCAAACTGCCCCAGGACCAGCTTTGTTAGTGGTACTGAACATCACTTGAGCCTTCCTATGGTTAGAATAAAGTCCTGCATTTTTTTTCTTTTTGATGCTAATGCTCTTTTCTTTGAGTTTGCCTTTATTTCCTCTTCCCTTGAAGAACAAATGTACCCTGCTGACAGTGCCAGTGTTGATGATGTAAGACCTCCTTTAACCGAATCTTCCTGTCCTTAAAAGAAAAAAAATGTAATTTTTACTAAACCTGAATTTTATACCTCTTCTAAGGGCTTTTTATTACTATTGAAGACAAAATGCTTTCCTTAGGCTTGTGTTCCTCTGGCAATTTCAGCCCCTATTGAAAGAGAGAAGAAAAAACAAAGTATGGGGGGAAAGATGTTGAATACACTACAATAATTTAACATGGGAGAAAAGGCCTTGCTCTGCCTCCAAATGCTAATAATACTTGGTTCTGAGAATTTTTGCCTATTAATTATTTTCTGAAACTAATAATTAGGAAGTTTTTCCTGCTTCCTTTCTAAATGCAAATGTTTGAAACTAAAAAAAAAAATAAAAATCTTTGTTTCCAGCTGAGTTAGTAAATAGAATTTGAGTATGCCATGAATTGATAGGGAAAAATGCCAGACTCTGCTGCTGACTATAATAATAACCTGTAGTGTAACATATTAGGTACCTTAGCAAGCACTTTCTGGCTTCTTTGTTTTACATTAAGTGGAATTCTAACTGTATGGTAACTAAACCATTAGGCCTTGGTTCTGGAGAGTGCATTAACACATTGCTAACTTTAGGCTTTGGCTCCAGTAGGACTTCAGCGCCTGCTTTGTGCTTGTAGTGATGCTTTCCTGAATAGAGACCAAATTATCAAAACACTGGAGCAGCAACAGACCTTGCAGCCTGTGCAAGCCTTGTGAACATGTGGCTTCACAGCTGCTCAGTGTCTTGTTGATGGTAAAGTTCCTCTTGGATCAAACATCCAGTTCGCGCCATTTCCTCTCCAACTGTCCTTTCCTCTGACCTCCTATTTGTCTCCGCTGCCAGTAGAGCCTGCATGCTCAGCCTCAGGTCACCTGCGCTCTCCTGCGTGCTCTGAGTTGGACACGTGCCCTGCAACTCTGCCCCGTTGCTGTGACAGTCAGATGTCTCTCAGCTGTTTGCGCCGTGGTTACTCTAACTCAGCCAAAATCCACTGCTGTCGGTCTTTAGCTATGCTTTCACTTCAGCTCCCAGAATGTTAATGTTTTTTCTTTGATGCAAATATATGGCCAAGCTCTTCCCAGCTCATCTCTGGCTCCATTGGTTTCCTGCAAGATGTAGCTCAGTGTCCTTTGTAACTGTTCTAGCCAAGCTGCTGAGCTGCTCCCCCTGCGCCTTCCACCCCGCCGAAGTGTCTGCCCTGGCCACGTTGCAGACATGGGTGCTGACACTCTTGGCCAAACCCAGTCGTATGGAATCACTTCCTTAACCTTCCTGTTATTTAAGCTAGATGAAATACCTCTTCTGTTTTACCTGTTATTTTAAACTAGTCCTTACCTCCTGTTTTATTTTGTATTTCTTTTCCTCCTTGCCCTCTTCACAATCTGGAGTAATCACCGGAAGTGGTGTGTGGTAGAATGAGAGGTCTGGAGGAATCTTAGCAGGGAGCATTAGAAGAGCAAAGCTGCTGCTCCTACTGCAGCTGATTCTGGGTGAAGTTTACTTAACAGAAGTCTGAGGTTCACAGAAATCCCAATGACATGAGATCTGTAAGATAATGAGAAGACCTGGATGAGGGGATAGAGTGCACCCTCAGTAAGTTTGCAGATGACACCAAACTGGGAGGCAGTGTCAGTCTGCTTGAGGATAGGGTGGCTCTCCAGAGAGATCTGGACAGGTTGGATAGATGGGCCGAGGCCAACTGTATGAGGTTTAACAAGGCCAAGTGCCGGGTCCTGCACTTTGGCCACAACAACCCTGGGCAGCGCTACAGGCTTGGGGCGGAGTGTCTGGAGAGCTGGCTGGCTGAGAAGGACCTGGGGGTTCTGGTTGACAGCCAGCTGAACATGAGCCAGCAGTGTGCCCAGGTGGCCAAGAAAGCCAATGGCAACCTGGCCTGTATCAGGAATGGCGTGGCCAGCAGAAGTAGGGAAGTGATTGTCCCCCTGTACTCGGCTCTGGTGAGGCCTCACCTCGAGTACTGTGTCCANGAGCGACTGAGGGAACTGGGGCTGTTTAGCCTGGAGAAGAGGAGGCTGAGGGGAGACCTGATCGCTCTCTACAACTACTTGAAAGGAGGTTATAGTGAGGAGGGTGTTGGTCTCTTCTCCCAAGTCGCTAGCGACAGGATGAGAGGGAATGGCCTCAAGTTGCGTCAGGGCAGGTTCAGATTGGATATTAAGAAGAACTTCACGGAAGGAGTAGTGAGGTATTGGAACAGGCTCCCCAGAGAGGTGGTTGAGTCGTCGTCCCTGGAGATCTTCAAAAAACGCATAGATGCGGCACTCCAGGACATGGTCTAGTAGGCATGGTGGTGTTAGGTTGACGGTTGGACTTGATGATCTCAGAGGTCCTTTCCAACCTTAGTGATTCTATGACAGATAGAGCCCTAACAGAGCCCACTGATACCTCAGTGACCTTCCTGACCAAAATGTTTAATGGTGTCGTCATCATTACTGGTACTATAAGGAAAGGGATCGGGCAAAATCCATCAGTGATATGTCTGACACAGTAATGGTGGAGTACGAAGGGTAAAAACATGTCATCATGACAGATCAGAGGAGTAAAGGGATCGTCATTCTTATTGCTGATGCTGCTTTGGTTGCTTCAGCAGTATCAAACTGCTCAGTCAATAGTATATAGATGTTTTAAGTTACAAAATGTGTTTACCACTAGTTCATGGTTCTGTTGGACTGAGGGACATGCAGTGCTGTATGAAAGCCAAGCAATTTCAGGAGCAAATCAGCAACTTCTACAAACTCCTCTAGAGGTATATTGAACCCAGGACAGATTTCATGACTTCATTTTGCTGGTTCGCTTTTTTGAGTGACATCAAAGCTGTGAATTTCAGAAATGCGTAGAACAATGAGGAAAATTACATTGTCTTAATGTTCGTACCCAAAAATTCAATTCCTGAAATGCTGTGACCTGTATACAGTTAAGACAAAAGACAAAAGCATTGAAAGCACTAGCCAAAGAATGAGTTAAGCTCTGCAGCCTCTAATACATGTATTGCATTGATTGAAATCACTCACTTAAGCATAATTTGATAAATACTCTAATGTGGTCGGAAACACTGATAAACCTCTGTCTCGAACTTCCGAGAACCAATGATCCTGAGATGTCCTGGTGCCTGAAATATGAAGTGGCTCAGTGACCACAAGCAGGCTGTGCTCAAAAGGCAGCTCTTTGGGGAGACAAAAGGCATAAGGAGCTGGCACAAGTGAAAGAGAAGTCTAAGCTAATGGAGAGGAGAGAAAAATTGGAAAGTATTCTGAAGAGCTATTGCCCTTGCTTTTGTACAGACTTGTGTTATTTGTCTGTCTCATTTTGCATTTCCATTGCTGTGGCTGCATTTATTGGGAATCATAACTCATCTCTACCAAATGGTCTGTCCAGATTGGTTTTTAGTTTGACTAAACAACAGATACAAAAGGAATGATTCTTTCTTAGCTGTGGGAATTGTATCTGGTCAGCTGAAAGATTCCACTGTGTCCTTTTAATAGTATTACTCTCCTCCTATCTTCGTTTAAATCAGGGGAGATCGCGCCATTAACTGACATGTGAGCACTTGATTTATTTTGTTCCCTCCTAATCTACCTTTGTTTGGCAGATCTGTGGTATGTATGAAATGTTAGTGGAGGGTTTCACTCTTGTTTTCCAATTTCAGAATGGTTTCACTCCGCTGTATATGGCAGCCCAAGAAAACCACCTGGAGGTTGTTAAGTTTCTTCTTGACAATGGTGCCAGTCAAAGCCTTGCCACAGAGGTAAAAGTTTGAATTTCGCATTTTATGAACAGAGTAAAATGGGCTTCAGCTTATACAAAACTAGTATTTTAAATACAAAATTCAGGACCAATAAGAAGTTCTGTGAAGTGTGCTAATGAATACTGAGTTACTGGCTTTTCAGCAATTTAAACTCTCTCTTGGCATTTCTAAAATAAAAAATGACCTTAACTAGAAGCAGTCCTAATAATAGACGTGTTCTTAGTCATAACTGGTAATCTTTCAGGTTAAGTGCTGGAACAGGGAAGCTGTGTGCATAATACAAAAGTTCTCTGTGCTTTCATTAAAAATGCTGAATAATGCAGAGGACAACCATGAAGCAAGCACAACTGTTTACCTACGCTTTGAGGCCAGCCCTGGGATACCCAGGAACACCCAGGGTTACCTAGCTCTTGGAGCATTGTCCGAACTGCCTGTATTGCCATGTTGAAACCCTCTCTGTAGCAGCCAGTTATCCTTTCTGGTTTTGCAGGGATAGTTTCAAGCTGACAAAAAGATGCAAGGTCCATCCTTGAAGGCGTTCTGTGATCTTTCTTGAAGAACATTTTTTATTTCTTGCTTTAAAAAGTAGTATTAACTGAAGGCAACCTGGAAGGAAAAAGAATAGCAGGCATATTAATAGTCTTAAATGAACTGCATTGAGACAGGTTTTTCATCTGATGAATTTTCAGTTATCTTAATTCCAAGATTTTGCTACCAAAAAGATAGAGGTATTTTAGTATGTGCACTAATGTTTATTAAATTCTGATTGCTCTATCAGAACTGATTCCATGAAGGAAAAAATGCTTATTTGAAGAAGTTCTACTTTTTGCAAAAGATTAAATGCATAAATTGTTTATTGCATCACTGTACCTTAAAGTATCACCATATAATGGTGTATGTATCGAATCTTTTTCTTCTCCTCTGGAGTCAGCACTGTAAAAAAATGAATCACTAATGGATCAAAGTTATGTTTCCAAAATCACTAAAAATTAGTTATAACTAGAGGTGTGCATCAGAAACAACTTTCTGGAAATGCTCAAAGATACAAAAACCAAGGAATACCAAAATGAAATATTTTAAATCTGGAAAATAAATTGAAAATTGTAATTTTCAGCACATTAATTTCTATTTCTTTGTAAAACTTGGAGACAAAGTAGTCACAGGAGCCCCAGAGATGTACAACAGATTCAGACTTTTGAAACTATTCTTGCCATTATGATTTTTTGAAAACAGAAAATTTTAAAATTGTGCAAGAGTACTTGATTCTGTTTCTTTGGTATTGTTTTTCCCTTAAGCGTTGTATGTCAGTTTAAGTTGAACTTTTCTCCAACTCAGCTTGATGATAAGGTGCAATCTAATTTTATCCATGAAGAATTCCTCTGAAGATACCAGATTGCAAAACAATGTTGCCTTTATTGCCTTACTTGTTTGAGAGAGTTGCTCATGGGTGCTTTTTTGTTTTCTATTCATATAAATTTTCATATAAATCTGATTAATTTTTGTCTTTGTAAGTGCAAAAGCCTTTGTTTAGCTAAGTGGTAATATTTTAATATTAATTAAAAATAAAACTCTTTAACAAGGGTGTTTTAATCTAAATAAAAATTAGAACCAACTATATTCTTTAAAATGTTTTCTAGTTTAATTTTGTGTTTTTCTGGAGTGGGCTTTGCCTTATGTTTTAAAGTGCAGTTGCTAATTATAGTCCTGACATCACGGTTCTTGCAATTGCTTTTTGTGGGTTGGCGTCTTCAGAGAGCATGTGGTGGAAATGCGTTCCTGTCAGTGCTAATACTCTTGGTTGCAGTTTGCCGGGCTGCCGTGGTACAGTGATCTCTGCAGACGCTGAAACGCTGGGTGAGACTCGTCAGAGTTGGGAAACTGGGAAGATAGGGGATGGCAGCTGTTCCGAGGTTGAAGTGACGGCTCCCTCCCATTTGTCCACTCCCTTTTCCCTAAGGAAAGGAGAAAAGGTGTTCCTAGGATTATTTTTTTTAATATTGTTGTTACCAGTGTTTTTAGCTGAAGAGAATTCCCGATGAGAAAAGACATTGTAAACAGCTAAACCGCTTTTCTTTGTGGAGCGGCTGACTGTGCCTCTGCCATCGGCTGCATAAACAGACCGGGAAGCCAATGCCTCCGAGTTGCTGAGGTGCGAGCTGTCGCGCTCAGGCCTTCTCCAGGCAGGAGCCTCCGTTTCTGCAGGTGCAGCAGAGCTATATTGCCAGAGCCCTCTTGTGGGGATGCTCACGGAGTTTTGTGGTCTTCAGAGCTAGGCAGCAGTTTTCACGCCCTGTGCTGCGCTCTCGCCGCAGTCCGAGGCTGCGCAGTTGTTTCACGCCAGGAGCCGCTCACGGCCCAGAGCCCTGCCCCGCTGCTGGGAGGTGGGGGGCTGGAGGCAAAGGGAAAGGCTCTGGTTAAATAAGTTAAACAACAACAACAACAAAAAAACCCCCACTAAAACAAAAAACCCCTCCTCCCCCCCAACAAAAAAATCATGGGGATGGGGAAACAAGCTTGTTAGGACTTAAGGAATTCCAGTGATTCTCCCCCCCAATTTTGAAAAATTGCTCTTTTTCAAAACTCCTCCTTTTTCTCCTCATAAATTGAGGTGCTCTTTGTTTGGGAAGCTAGAGAGAGAAGTTCTGTATTGAAACCACTCTATTTAGTCCCAAAAGTTAAAAGGCTAGCACTTGAGCTCTGCGCTGTTGCTGTAGTGCAGGGATCTACTGTGTCATTGCTGCACTTTTGTTTCACGCTTACGCAGTTTCACCGTGACAGAAGTAGCTGAAAAATGAAAGAAGGTGTTTACCTGCTAAACTGTAATCAAGTTTTGTAACATCAGATTTGGCTATATTGCTAAGAGTCAAATGTAATAAATACCCCAAGTAATTTTCATTTGTGATTTTTTGAGTGATTTATAGGTATTATCTTGGGCAAAGCTGAATGCGTGCCTGGATCAGAATCTGACTTTAATGTTTGGGAACGAGCAGAATCTAGATGACAACTCTTGCATGTTTTAGTTTTCTAAGAATCCATAAAAATAAAATCACAAAAGCATCTTAGCCTGGACTTTTCATGTGTTTGAGGAATTCACTCTAAAATCCATTAAACAAAAATCTTCTATTTTTCAGCTTTCTTACTCTCTACTACTTTGGCTATTTCCTAGTCGGAAAGGAAATAATTTCTGTTTGTAAGAGGATTGTCCACCACATCTATATGAATTTTCATAAATGAAAGTTGTAGTAAAACAACTGGTATATTGGGAGAATGTGATATTCTTATTCAAATATTATTAGATTTTAAATTCACGTATAAAATATGTCAGCAAGTAGAGCTGAAATTTGAGGTTTTTTTCCTTGAAAAACATAGATCATAACCTATAGTGGTGAGGTGAATGGATAATAATTTGCTATGGAGACATCATTAACAGTTGTAATTTTGATATTTAATACCATTTTATATAACTATACACTTTATAATAAACATTTATTTATGTAAGTGTTAGTTAATGAGTAATTTCACACTTTTTTTTCCCCTGAGTCTCAGTCATTTTTGTTCACTTGTGTCTTAGAATTTTATCTTTAAGTCTATGGTCCCAGAAAGGTGTTTAGATCATTTGGGAAATAGTTCACCAACACTTTATTCCAATTTCAGTGTCATTGCAAGGTACTTTTAATTTGCACCATGTTACACTTTACATTTGTATTTGAGCCAGTACTGTTACTAATGCTGAGGTCTCTTCCCTTCCCCTTTCAACCCCCCTGAAAAGCCTGGTGTATGTGTTGAGAGTCCCCGTTGTATGTTGCAGGATGGTTTCACACCTTTGGCAGTAGCTTTGCAGCAAGGTCATGACCAGGTGGTTTCACTGCTGCTTGAAAACGATACGAAGGGAAAAGTCCGGCTTCCTGCCCTTCACATCGCAGCTCGCAAGGATGATACGAAGGCAGCGGCTCTGCTCCTGCAAAATGACCACAATGCTGATGTGGAGTCAAAGGTCAGTTGTAAAAAGAGACAAGGTTTGATGCTACTCAGTGCTGACCGTATGTATTACATCCAGTGGAGATCTCCCTTAGTGTGAGGTATTTTGCTGCAAGAGTTACACACAACTTTCTCCTATAGTGTGTGGTTAAGAATAACGTTTCGCTTGCTTCCTTTGCCTCTTTCTCCCCCATTTCCTTTTTGTTTAAATCAGGGCATTTGTTGAAACTTTGCAAACGGAAAATAATAAGCAAAATATTAGAATTATTCTCTTGGGAATGAAAGCCACTCCTGCAGTGCGGTGCTATAAGTATCATGCAATTAAGTAATTTGATTAGTTGTTTGTGCAATTGCTACTTTAAGACCTGTGGTAAACATGTAACAATTAACATTCAAAATACCCGATCATTCAGCTTCCATTCAGTCGAGCTTACTTTGTGTGCCGATTGTGCTGTCATCTGAGCTGCCGTGCCATGTAGCAATCATGAAGCTTTTTGCATCCATATCACCAGTGGTGAACTAACCGTTCATTTTTTCCCCCTCTTTGCTTCCAAATGTGTTAACCTAGATGATGGTGAATAGAACAACAGAGGTATATATAAACATATATATGCATCATCACTCCTTCATGACTTAGTGCTGCTGCATCATTTATTCCTCTTCCTTTTTGCATCGCCTTTTATAGGATAGATACCTGCTTTAGATGAAATGAAGTAGCATGTGCTAGAGAAGACCGTAGTTTAGATACCAGGGCTTTCTGCAGCTGAAACTAGGGTTTAAAAGTAAGAGCAAGCATTCTTGGGAACTAATTGCCATCATAAAAGAGCCGTATTATGTAAGATGGAGTTTTCAGGGGTTCTCATGGAGTATATGTTTATCAGACGTGTTAAGAGCTGCAGACAACCCTGTCATGTTGTGCATCCAGGTCTGATTTTAGGCTTCTGCATGACACTTACCTTGATGGTGTCAGCAAACAGAATGATCTAAGAGTGGTTTATATCTGCAAAACTCCCGAAGCAAGGCAGTGGCAGCTAGCATGGCTTGCTAACAATTTAGAAATGCATCTAGTAAACAACAACAACAATACTTTGGAGGTTTCATACTTTGCAGGACTGATGGAATTGCTGCATGTTTTAGCATTCTTTTAAAAGGAAGTAAAACTACTTAAATATGAAAATACGTTGCTGAAGTAATTTTATCAGTAAGGCATCTTCTAATTAGGGTGGTAACTCACTTAAATATGAAAATACGTTGCTGAAGTAATTTTATCAGTAAGGCATCTTCTAATTAGGGTGGTAACTCACTTAAATATGAAAATACGTTGCTGAAGTAATTTTATCAGTAAGGCATCTTCTAATTAGGGTGGTAACTCATGGTGTCTGAACATAACCCAGTGTGATTGCCCACAGTGGGAGACTGATCTTTATGGTACTAACCCTTGGAAAAAAAAATAAATCCATATTAATCATTTAAAATTGTCTTTGATGTTGTTTTCATTTGCATCTACTTTGAATTTATGAAAAAAAAACAGTTTGCAAGTATCATTAAATGACTTGTATCTGAACTTCTGCAACGAATCTCTAAGAGATTTAACTTGCAAGACAGACAAAATACCAATAACAACTAGATATTTATAGTTAGAAAATAATTTCATGTAAAATACAGATGATTGCTTTAATACTCAAATATTTTGCTGTTGTTTTTCTGGAATAACTGAAAGTTTTATCCTAGTTCTGGTCTTCTAGAATAATTATGTTAATTTTTTGCGTCCTGCATAGCAATAGGATTTTATTTAGACTCTCTGAGTTGTCTATAAATAAATGTCAGTGAGTGAAAACTAGTACAGAATTGGAATGGTGACTTGCAGCAGACTCCTATTACTAGCTTTTGCCAGTGATGTGATACAAATTTTGGAGTACCAGTAGATATAAAAAAATAAGTATCTATTGGTTCTGTTTTGTTTTGTTTTTTTCCAGAGTGGGTTCACTCCCCTCCACATAGCTGCTCACTATGGAAATATCAATGTAGCGACATTGCTGTTAAATCGGGGCGCTGCTGTGGACTTCACTGCAAGGGTAAGTGTGAAATCTGAGTTATGCTTAGTTTGTTTAATCATCAATTTGTACATTGCTCTTGCCAACCGAGGGACCTGGCCTGACTGCTCTTGTTCTGTTACCATATGGTGTAACGGGGGTTCCCTGAGCTGCTGAACTGAACCTGAGCTCCAGCCCTCACCTTTGAAAACTTCTGATTTAGTCAAAAAGAGCTGCTGTTTTCATAGTTCCCAGTGCTGCAAAAGGCAGGCTGGGATTCAGTGAGATGAGTGCTTCTACCTGTAGCTGTAACACACGGCACGAGTGCTGTCTCTGTGGGATTGTCCTCAATATGTGTTGTGCCACTTGTCGAG